>JAWWEQ010021285.1:0-29339 GCA_035583055.1 Torymus tubicola
AGACAGATTTTTGTAGGTATAATAAAAGCGTACACGGTAGAAGGATTCATCGTGTACGAACGGACAATGCGCATGATAACTTGTTTTTCGAAATGGGCGCGCGTTCATTTGTCGTATACTTATATCAGGCACGAATCAAAACAATAACAAAGAACGGAGACTTATTTTTTCAATTTTCTTAACGCTGGAAAGTACGTTTGTCATAAAGTAAATATATCTTCTTTCTTATTTATAGTATTACTATTGCATTTGATATTTAACATTTCGCTAATCAATCTCTTTTTATAATTACTTTCATGATCTATTATAGTTGTACCTTCCGACTTGAAACTATGTTTATAGTTATCTACGTGCATAATGACGCATGATCTGCATGACAACAGTACATATATAAGGTTGAACGGAAACCCATTGAAAGATGTACAGCAATAAAATTTATAAAGTCTTACAGAATCTAAATAATAATTATTTCTTGTTACGAAAATATCATAACAATGAATTATCTTCCACTAATACAGTACTGGCTAAATGTTATGGCTTACCAAAAATTGATAAAGTAGGTGCACCTTTACGCCCTATTATCTCTTTAGTGAACAGTCCAACCCATTTTCTATCAAAAATTATTTACAATGAACTATAAAATTCCATTAGACTTTCACAGTCACACATCAACAATAATTTGAATTAAAAGAAAAACTTAAAAACATATGTTTAGAGGATGATCATGTATTCTTATCACTATATGTCAAATCATTGTTTACTAACATACCTGTGGAACTGCTATGTAAAAGCATTAATAAATGAGCACAATCTATTACTTCAAAATGTGCCATACCATTAGATATAGTCAAAAACTGTATACGCTTCCTCTATAGCAATACGTTCTTCTCGTTCGACGATAAATATTATAAACAAACATGTGGTACTCCAACGCGTTCACCGATTTCACCTTTTTTGCTGATATTGTGATGGATGATTTGAAAAAAGATTGTTTGGACACACTTAAAAATATCCATAATTGCACCCCTCTTTTTGACTACAGATATGTGGACGACACCATTATTTGTATAAAAAAAGAATACATAAATTCAATTATTAACACTTTTAATACTTATCATAAGAATTTACAATTTACTTACGAATTAGAAGTGAATAATAATATTAATTTCCTCGATATGTGCATTATTAGAAATAATAACAGAATTATTACTAACTGCTATCAAAAACCTACGTTATCATGTAGAGTTGTCAATTTCTTTTCAAATCATCCTGTACAGCAAAAGAAAAATATTGTATGTAACTTAGTAGACCGTGCATTATTACTGTCACATAAAAAATTCGCTAAGAAAAATCTTATAAAAGTTAAAGAGGTACTTCGAAAAAATAATTACCCTTTGGATTTTGTTCATAGAAACATAAAACTCAGACAATCACAACACAAATACAAACAAAAAAATCATGTCCATCCAAAAAAATCACTAGCAATAATTCAAATTCCGTTTATACAAAATTACTACAAAAAACTTTCATCTACTTTAAAGACCTATAATATTGGAACGATTCCATCTGTAAATAAAGGTCTCACTTCAATCATAAAACTTGAAAAAGGGAAGGCGGAAAAATGAGATCAAATCAATGTGGTTTACAAATTCACTTGCAATAACTACCCGGCAATATACATTAGAGATACCAAAAGGTCGTTACGAACACGTATTAGAGAGCACAAAAATAACAAAAATCTAGACTCTTTATGCACGCAGATAACTATAAACATAGTTTCAAGTGGGGAGGTGCAACTATAATAGATCATGAAAGTAATCATAAAAAGAGATTGATTAGCGAAATGTTAAACATCAAATGCAATAGTAATACTATAAATAAGAAAGAAGATATATTTACTTTAAGGCAAACGTACTTTCCAGCGTTAAGGAAATTTAAAAAATAAGTCTGCGCTCCTTGTTATTGTTTTGATTAGTATTGTATACAAAGCCGGACTATATAAACATTTTACCTGCGAAAAAAATTGTCGTACCTCAGCACATGTTCTACGGTGCACTTTGTACGTCCCTCGTTTTTTGAACTCATTAACATTTGTTAAACGCATTTGGATAAATTAATTGTTGTTTTCCTTATTGTCGTTATATATTGTAATTTTAATCTGTTTTTTAATAAATAGACTGAAGAGGTTGGCGCACTAGCCAACGAAACGTTGCCAAAAAGAAAAAGAATACAACAACTTGTTTTTATTTTTTATTTTATTTAAAATAAAAACACCATGACCCCCGCTGGATCGATAAACCATATAAATACCGAAACTATTTTGGAGAGTGAGAAGTTTCATTTATTATATCTTTTAGCTTAATAGAAATGCTTTGCACACCGACTTTTTTATAGGTATTATTATTATTATTATTATTATAACCAGTACCCCACCTTGTACCAACCCCATTTCTAGGCCACCCAGTACTCACTCTAACCTGTACCCTCCTTGTACCCACTCTGTACTCACCCTGTACCCACCCCACCTCTACCCTACACTGTACCAATCCCACCAGATACCCACCACACCCTGTACCCACCTCCACTTGCACCCCACCCTGTACCCAACCCACCTCCAACCCACCCGATACCCACCCCATCTGGACCTCACCCCGTATCCACCCCCCACCCATAGTCAGAGCCAATTTACCTCGAGGAGGTTCAAGCTCTGACTGATAATGATATGAATATCTAGATCTTGAATTAACAATTTTCTTTGACAACAGTTTTTTCGGTTCAGAAAGTATTTGCCTTTCATATATCTGTGTACTTATATTATTATATTTTAATAACTTATAACATTACAAAGAAATAGTGAACCCACTTTAAAATCTCGATAACCCCCTTAAATCGTGGAAAAATAAATATTTGGGACATAAATAACATGTATCTTTTCCTGTTCTTTACAATGTCATTGGAGTTTTTAACCCAGCTCACTTAGTTTTTATTTAAAATACCAAAAAACCCGCTATTTTCCTATTGTTTTGCATGTTGCAGGGTTACAGTCGTAAATAGCCTGGCGGCACGAGGAAAAAAGCTATCAAACTCTACCAGGCAGCAAACTTATTTTTATGTGCAACTTGTAAAAAATGGACACCTTCCATTATTTATTTATAACTCTTTTATTGAAAAATACGAGCTGTCTGATAGCGAATCTAGTCAGTTTTTCGGCTGTCAGAATAAAATTAAGCCTCTTCACTCTCTATAAAAGTATACACGCACTACCAACAGTCCCACAAAGGTACTCAAAGAGTTATAGAAAATGAACGAGTGCTATTATTTATTTATAATTGTTGTATTGCAAAATACGAGGTGGCGGATAGTGAATCTAGTCGGTTTTTCGGCTGTCAGAATGAAACTATGCCTGTTCAATCTCTATAAATGTATACACACACTACCAACATTCCCACAAAGTCACTCAAAGAGTTGTAGAAAATGAACACCTTCCATTATTGCATTATTGCAGGTATGATGTTGCAGTATTGCGTTATAAAAAGTCGATCACCGCTTTTTGAAAAGTATTGTCAAAATACTCCTGCAATATTGCTAATTTTAATAGCAATGCTTGATATTTCTGCAACATTGGAGCAATATAATGAACTGATATATTACTTCAGTATACTGCTGCATTGTTGTTAGAATATTTTAAAATAATATATTATATTATATAATTGCAGGTATGTTGCTACAGTATTGTGTTATAAGAACTTGAGATTTTCTTTTCGAGAATTATTGCTACAATAACCTTGCAATATTGCTGTTTTTGGGACTAATATATTATTTAATTACATTGCTGGAATCTTTGCACAATATTTTAAATTATTTTAATATATTGTATTATTGCCGGTATGTAGCTGCAGTATTGCGTCATAAAAAGTCTATCTTCCCTTTCACGAAATGTTGCTAAAATGCTCTTGCAATATTGCTTTTTTTAAATAGTTTTTCATGATATTTCTACAAATTGAGGCAACATTAGAAACGGATGTTATTTGAGTAGATTGCTGAAATCTTGCATATACATTGAATAGTAATATATTGATCTACATTATCGAGAAAATATTTTGTCAGTATTGCGGTACATTATCTTATATTAACTTACTGCTACAATTTTGTTGCAATATTGCCTTTTTGGAATATTTTTTTAAATTCTCTCTCCAATATTGCTAAAATCTTGCAAAATTGCACTTATTTTTATTATATTGCAGCAATCTTACTGAAATATTTTAATCACGGCAAAATATTGCAATATTGCTGCCACTTTGTGGCAATATCGACGCCTCTTGTTCATAAAATGTCAACTCAAACGCGAGAGCAAGCAAATTCTAACTAAGCGGATCGTGTAATATAATTTTTATTCGAAGATTTACGCAACAACAGTTCAATTGAAAAGTTTACGCAACGAAATTCCAATTCAAAATGTTCCGCAACAAAAGTCCAACTAGCGCAAAGAAACAATAAAATTCTTATTCATTGAAAAATCATTATAATGCTAACTCGAAAAAGAGAATAGTATAATGCTAACTCAAATATCTCCGCATTATAATTCCAACTCAAACGATTCGTGCAATAAAATGCTAACTCAAGTACAATATTCACATACAAAATTTAACGATTATCTACAATACCTAAATAAATGTTTTTCTTGATAAATAATTATTTTATACACTTTTTTATAATTAATTAAACATGTTATATATGGTCATAAATAAACTTTTATAATGATTGCCTTGGCTTCTGAAATCTTGATCCTAAATAAACTTTTTTATACATGATACATTTATTAATTATATCAAGATAATTAATAAATAAAACTAATAAAACAAAGTATTCAAAATTTATTCTGTTGTTTTAAAGAGTGTAAAAAACTAATATTAAGATCCGCGTAGAAATGCTGGCAAGTAAGCCAGCCATTAATTATTCGTAAAGAAAATATTCATAACAAGAATAGGCGCGTGAATTCTCTGCTTTATTGAAATACCTTAGAGCAAATGGAGTAAGTTAAGATGCCTCGCAGTTAATGTTACAAATTTTTCGCTAAATTAAAGATTTACCTATATAATTGCAAATCATTTTTTTACGATTTACTGAAAACTCAGTTTTAGTCACACCCGTTTTTCAGTAGAGCCTCATATTTTCATCAGAGCGACCGATTTGTAATTCTGAAAATTAATACATTAAAACTAATTTCCACTCAAAATAAGTACATTTTTAGGCGTTTTAGCACGGTAATTAAATAGCAGCAATAAATTACTTAAAAGAAAGATCATTTTTAGAGTCAAAAGTTCTGGAGATATTCCAATAAGAGAATTACGAAGACGTGAAGCAGTGAGCAATTATTTAAATAACTTTTAAACCCAAATAGCAGATGGGATACTAGGTTGTCAATCAAAATGAGTCTTACAGTCTATGCTGATTTACCGTGCACGTAACATAGCCAAAAAACTTAATATATTAATAATATATATTTAAAAGGTACGTAAAACAATTTTTTTTGACAAATTAGGCAAAGATCACTATATATATGACACTTTCACAATTAAAGACAAAAACATTAATAAAGTTCCTAATTTTTTGTTTTGTATCCGATCTTAAAGAAATAAAGCTTATTTTGTTAATTAACAAATTTCAGGGGGGTCCGCGTCTATAAGATAAGTTACATAGACGTGCAGCACTATGACTTAAATAATTTTTAAACCCATGTAGCCGGGGGACGCGAGGTTTAAAAAAGAAATTGTACCCTTTATTAGATTATTATTTACATTATTTTACAATTATATACATTAGTACAAAGGGTAGATTATGCCTGTGTGGCAGGCAGCACCGTAAGTGGGGGGATAATCTTGTTCGATCAACGTCCTCTTCGTGCGACTGCGGTCGAGCGGTTGAAAGCTGTGTGTGCAATAATTCCACCGGTAAGCACCCGGCTGGCGATAACAGCGAGATCTCTCCGGTTGATGGTGTCTAGAGATAGACAATCTGATGCTGAAGATTTGCACCAAATTCCCCTCCAGGAGAGTATGTCTGGCAAATGCAGGATAGTAGTGGCGCCAGTCTCTCGCTGTATAGCCCGTTCGATGTCGGGATTGTCGGCGTACTTCCTTATCTTCACGGTTTTCGCTCTTTCGAGATCCGACTACTCGCCGACAATCTGGTCATCTATCACCAGCCCGAGTGTGCCCATCGTTGCCACTATGTCCGGTTTCCTGAGTCCCTCTTACGTCCGGTAGTGAGGCTCCTCCTGAACTTGCAATCCCTGACGTCTCAGGTACCGACCAAGGTACGACAGTACGGCGTCGTGTCTTCAATCCTGGCTTTATGTGCGCGGGAGCAGATCTGCAAGACATAATTGTTGATCTCGTGCGCCATGCACCCCGCGCGACAGAGTCTATCACCGCGGCTCCCTCTGGTTGTTCGAGATCGGGTCGGCAGCGCTCCAATCCCCACTTTGTGGCAGTTAATATATTGCCACCCTTTGAGGAGCGAGGTCCCATCAGCCACCCATTGGTGTTGGCCAGTGACTTGGAGGGAGAGCTTGAGCGCTGAGCCGTCGATGAATTGGTGCAAGATTGCGGTCCACCTCTTCTTGATGTCGTCTGAGGTGGTGTAGGTGGTTCCGTTCTGCTCATGACGTCCGGGTACTAATCCAAGTAGGCGGTCCCTGCGATGGAGTGGGGCCAGCCAGCGTAGGGAAGGAATTCCTAGCCTGCCTTCCGATACAGAGGCGTGGAAGTAGCCTACCGATATGTCATTCAGCAAAGCCATCCATTGCCTCACAAAGGCAAGCACCAAAGCTATGTGGTAGTAAATTTTGGGGAGTGCGCCGTACTTGAGTGCGAAGATCCGCTGTTGTGGTTTGAGTGGTGCTTTTGTTAAGCGTTCGAGAAGGGGACTGAGCTGGTTGGTTAGCCAGATCAGTCGATGCCACGCAGGTGGACTTGAACGTTAGATACCGACTGCGTAGGAGGGCATCGAAGAGCACGGTGTGGTCCCGGCAGCCATCCATCCCGGCTCGAAAGGCTCTCTGCTGACCGTCCATCTCAATCGAGGCGTCTATTCTTTGCGCTAGAATCTTGTGGAGAACTCTAGCGAGTATGGAGGAGATGGAGATAGGTCTGAAGTCTCCTGGCAGAGTGGCTTAAGATTTCTTGGGGATGAAGATGATCCTGAATGCCGCCAGGTGCTTGGGCAGCCTTTCGGACCAGAGTATAAGATTGAAAATCCGAGTGATGATGTCCAGGGGAATGGCTCGGAACTGACGAGTTGTCAGACCATCAGGCCCTGGTGAGACGACCAGAGACGGTCGTGCTGCTCGGATATCCTCCGGTTTGATTGGCCTCGCAATGGAGTCGTGGACGGAGCCCTGTGTGCACTCCGGTTTGCTGTTGGTTGGCCACTACGTGAAGACGGTAGTCCAAGATGGCTCTATTACGGCTCTGGCAGGTTGTTCTGCATCCTCGAGGTCTCCCAGAATACTTTTGATGCATCGCATGCGGTTGCAGCGCCAGTGCCTTTGCGTAGCGGCATATTCTCTGCACCTTCCTTCGACTCAGCTGGTGTTGAACTGTTGGAGGTGGTTGATGGTTCTGCGAGCAAGGTGGAAAGATGTCTCGCAGGTACAGAGATAGTCTCTCAAGGATGGCGTCCTTGGAGGAATTGGTACCGTCGCATTCGATGCCCTGGAGGCGCTCTGCTTGGAAGCCGGTGGTGTTTACTCTCGGTAGATTCTATAAGTATGCAAGCAGAGGACTCGGGGACGGGAGGGAAGAAGAAACCCCACCTTGTTCCGGCGTCGGCCCCATTCTGTGTCTCAGTGATCGTGATGGTGGAGCTCCGCCTCCTGGAAGCTCCCGGTTGGAGAGTTGTTGGACCAGATTCTTGTATACCGGGGAACGTCGGTGCTGTCTAATGGCTACCGTAGTTCGACGAGGGAACGCCTCCTGCAGAGCCTGGTTGATTAAGCGGACTCGTTGGGTAGTCAGCTCGGCACGTCGATGGTGTTGCCCTCTGCGGAAGGTCGTTTGGAAGCTTTTTTCGCATCGGAAGATGGCATTGACCGAAGAAGATTGAATATTGGGAAAGGTTGCTGGGGCAGACCGTCCTGTGAGTCGTCTGCGGTTTTCATCCGAGGCTTGGTTTGTAGTGGTAGGGCCAGCTTAAGACGGCCGGAGGGGTTTGCAGCCCCTCAGGCCCATGTCACCGAGACTTCAATTCACGTCAGGCATGGGCGAGCACCTCCACTGGGGAGGAGAAGTCACGGTTTACTCTGAGTAGGGGCACCCCAGAGCTTGGTTGCCTTTTCCCCTCCTTTTCCGCAACTTTAGAGGATCACGAAAATTCGAAATCACCACCTAACAATGCGTCGATTGAAATTCTTATTCCCAGAGCTCTCCTTAGTCGAGAAAAATTGAGAAAAAAACTCTGGTCAGGTGGAGGGCGGATTCGAACCCACGACCTTAGAGTCATGAGGCAAACTCTCTACCACTGAGCCGAAGCAGCTCCTTCGCACTAAGCTTCGCATTAAGCTTCGCACACGTAGTCATACGACATAAAGCAAGACGATTATTTGCAAAATTTCTAAACCCAGGAAGCGGAGGGACACGAGGTCCATGCTTATAAGGGAGTTACGTAGACGTGCGGTACGATTATTTCGATAATTTTTATACCCAAGTAGACGGGGGTTGTGAAGTCCCCGAATATAAGAGAATTACGTACACGAGCAGTCAGAGCTGGAGACCTGTGATATAATAGAGCTGCAAACTAAGAAATCCAAAGATAAGTATATTATTGATATCTGATATTAATGTGTCTCAATTGTTATATAGGGTTATTCGTATCTTATGTTTTTTGATTTTATAGTAGAATAATTAAAAGTATATTAATCGGAATTAATATTGGATATAAATACATGTAAATTCGGGTTGAGTGAGATATTTTATGTCGACGACCTCATAGGTTATATTGTATATAAAGGTAGCGAAATAAATAAATGCAAGAGTCAATTCGCGAGTGTATGTTTTAATTAAATAAGGTCACGTATTTGTAGAATAATATATTGATATTTTATGAGCTGACATATTAACTAATTATTCATTTATCCTTTGAATTATAAATTATATTATATAGAAATACAACAAAAGAATTTAAATTATATATATTTCATATTTATGGTATGTTAATATCAATATAATATAATACAATATAATATAATAAATGAAAAAGATGCAAAAAAATAGAATTTTATTTGGTTCGTTTGTGTCATACATTCATCGATACTTTATAAAAGTCAGCAATGTTTTTACTATTTTATTAAAAAGAGTACTACTTATTTAAGTTAATAATATGTTATAAGTAATGCATATTCAAATATACGAAGATTTATATACTAATAAATATACATATATGAATTAAAACTTCTTTTTCGAAATCTCGATACGGTGTGTATTTAAAAGAGATAGATCTGGATTATTGCGTAAGAAAATCCAGAATGATACATCTTGATAAGAATAAAATCAAATTTCCTCTCTTATTCTTACATGACACGTGCTTTGGATACACCTCGGTGGGATTCAAAGTTTATGTACGCGGTAACTGCGACAGCGAGTTATTATACCGCGTATAGAAAATCAAGGTCGCTGACAGATGGTGCGATTCTAATCGCGGCGAGATCAATTACCTTATAGGCGTCGTCGTTGTACGCGAAACCGCTGGGTTTGATGCTCGCACTTCTTTCTCGGTTGTCTCGCTCTCAAGACTGATCTATATGTGATGTTTCATGGAAGTAACGGAGATAACTAATGCGCAGTTTTATGCAAATAATAGGGTAAGTGTATACTGTAGTCTGCCAAGATAAAATCTTTGTTATTAAGAATTATCAAAGATAAGATCATTTTTTCATTATGATACTACAATGTTACTGTTCTGTCTTCTTCAACCTTTTTTTTGTGATTAAGGTCAGCTTGTTTTTCACAATTCTAATTGTGAATATAGAAATGTTAAAAACATAATGAAATGTGCATTAATATTGGTTTAGTATGAAAGAGAAATAAAGTTGAAAATTATTCACTTACATTCAAATATACCAGAGCTTGCTTATACATATCGGTGATATTAATAGAAGTTACATGTATGATAGAAATAATGTCAATATGCATCTAAAAACTATGACAAACAGTGCAAAAAATGTAATATTCTACTTAAAGTTGGCAAATGAATTATTTAGAACCTTTAACAATTTTTATGTTTTACAAATCAATCATAATATTTTCATACTTTTAATAATAAAATTATATAACTTTTCACAAAATTATTAATTTGAAAAAATGATTATACGATTCTTAAGGTAATTTTGAATAAAAATGAATTGCAAGTTATTTAGTTAAACAAATAAAAAAAAAACAAAAAAGGCATGCTGCACCCTGCAGTGCCTTCTTATATGAAAGTGACAAATTACCTCCATGACAAATCCTACCATATGTTGTCCTTGATTCATGTATTGTCGCTCGAGCGAAGCGAGACTCGCCAAGTATCTACATAATTATTGTTCTCCAAGTTTCGCTCACTTCGTTTAAAGAAAATAAAGTTCGATACGTGTGGGTGGAGCGGGTGACCGTTGCACACTGACATCAAAACTAAAAGTTAATTATAAACAATAAATTAGATTATTCCCTAACCCTTAGACAGGGAACGTACTCTCTTTTTCCTAATTTAAGAGGAATATAGAAAAATGATAACAAAAAAGAGGGTAAGATTTTCATGATAAAAGGAAACTGAATCAATTAATTAAACATTTGATAGAAAATTGTAGGCGGGGGATACGAGTTTCACGTATATACGGGAGCGCATCAGACGTGTATACATGATAAAATAATTAATTAAATAATTCTTGACCCCAAGTTGGCGGGGGATGCAAGTTCCACGCGTATACGAAAGCTCGTTAGACGATTACACATGACAAAATAATTATTTAAATAACTCCTAACCCCAAGTAGGCAGGGGATGCGAGTTCCACGCGTATGCGGGAGCGCGTCAGAGGTATGTACATGGCAAAATAATTTTTTAAATAATTTCTAACCGCAAGTGGGCGAGGTATGAGAGTGCCACGCGTATGCGTGTCAGACGTTTACAGAATGGCATAATGATTACTTGAATAATTCCTAGCCTTTAGTAGGCGGTGGATGCGAGTTACACTCGTTTAGGGAAGCGCGTCAGACGCTCATACATAGTAAAATAATTATTTAAATAATTCCTAACCCCAAGTAGGCGGGGGATGCGAGATCCGCGCATATAAGAGAAATAGGTACACGAGCAACACTGTTATTTATTATAATTTTTAACACCCCGTGCGCAAATCTCGATTTCGTACACGCTCTAAAAAAATCATGCCCTAAATGAAGCTTCTCACGCGTTGTGTGAAAAAAAAGCGTTGGGTTGGGTTCGATACACGCTTTGCTCGGGTTTTGCTCGGGCGCATACACGAGGTTAAAATCACTTTTTCGCTCATGTATAAAAAATAAGTATTTATTTAACGGGGTTTGTAAAACTCGCCTTTTTGTGCGTGTTTTGCGTGCGCGAAGTAGCTGTTTAATTTACTTCGTGCGCGTTTCTTGAAGAAGAGGGCGATAAGTAAGCCGGCGCGCCCTGCTTTGAACATTCATATCGCGTCCTTGTGACTCGTGGATGGTCGCTCGCGCGGAGCGAGACTCGTCAAGTATCTACCTAATCATTGTTTCCCAAGTTTTGCTCACTTCGTTAAAAAAAAAAATAAGTTGGATACATGTGGGTGGAGCGGGTGACCGTTGCATGGGAGTTTTTCCACACCTGTTTGAAAATCACCTGCTTTGCACACTGGCATCAAAATGTACTATTTTAAATCTAAGTAGCCGGAGAATGCGAGGTCCACGTATATGATGGAGTTAGGTATATCAGCTAAACTATTATTTAAATAACTTTCAAACCCAAACAGCAGGGGGATAGAAGATCCATAAGTATAAAGAATTTGCTTAGTCGAGCGAAACTGTTATTTGAATAATTTTCAAACCCTAATAGCAGGTAAATACAAGGTCCTATAAGGAGGAACATACGTTGACGTGCAGCACTATTATTAAAATAATTTTTAAATCCAAGTAACCGGTGTATGGGATGTCCACGTATATAAAAAAGTCAGTCGAGGTGTAACACGATTATTTAAATACTTTTGAAACCCAAGTAGCCGGAGGATCGAGGTCCACGCATATAAAACAATTACGAAGAAGTGCAGCAATAAGGAATTATTCAATTAACTATTAAACTTGTAAAGCAGGGGGATACTAGGTTCACGCATATGTGCAATTCTTGGAAAAAAGACGCAAAAATGGTGTTAAAAAAAATAAAAAAATCTTTTGGAGCATATTTACCTCACAAGACTTTTAAGATTCTTTGGGGTTCTAGAACTTGAGAAAATTGGTGAAAAAGCATTATCCGTTGCCAATCTTTTTTCCCGACCAAATCAATATCTAATATTTTATGCATTTTTTCCCCTTCACTTCAAACCTCTGCTATTAAGTCCACGAACGGCCTACAATGAGTTTAAAAAAAGGAATTAAACCTAGAAAGAAAGAGCTTTAATTTGCTTTTTTGAATGATAAAAAATGTTACTTCCATCAAAAGTTATAGTAGTTTGAAGTTAAGCGTCGAAATAACATAAAAATACGTAAATCGCTGAAAATCATCCGTCCTGACTTTAAACGCGTTTCTTTGTCATTTTGACGCTCAACTTCAAACTACTATAACTTTTGATGGAATTAACATTTTTGATCGTTCAGAAAAGCAAAATAAAGCTCTTTCTTTCTAGGATTTCTCCGACTATTGAGAACGACTGTAGTGAGTTAAAATCTTTGATTTTTTAACTCAACGTGGTTATCAACTAAAAATCAAATGAAAAAAGGAGCCCGTGAGTTACCTGGTTTCTTAGTTCTCGCCCGAGTTGACTGCTTTCTTAGCGCTCGGCTGAGTTGTCTCCGTTTACCTCTCAACCGAAGATATACCATCAGTCTCCGTGCGAACTGGCCAAAACACGCCCTCATGCGAAACCCCTTGTGTACACGGGGGAAGCCCCGAGCCCTCATATAGATCCCCGTAAGATCCTGCGCTCGAGTCTGCGTCTTCACGAGTATCCCAGGGTATCCACGCATAATCCCGCGCCCTTGCATGTAACTCCCCACGCTTACGTATGTACAAATCACTGCAAGCTTTTTCAGGCTGCCCTGCACTTGGGCTTTCGCGTTCGAAAATACGTTCTCGCAAGCTCGTGTAATATCTCGCACTGTCGCGAGAAAAAACAGAAGAGCCCCAGCATAATTTCATCATATACTGTGAAACTTCATCCGTACAAGAACATTGACGGTCTAATACTTCTTTTCCTATACGTACATGATCAATTATGTAATAGAATTTGTATATTTTCAAAATATTTACCAAACCAGAATTGTTACTATTACTTGAAAATAACAATAAATTATGCTCTGCAAAGGATAATATACTTATCATTAATTTTTACTAGCCTTATGTAAGAAATAAATGTATGTCAATGCGCTTGTACGGAAGAAGGTCTGCAGTATATAATGAAATTAATGTAGAGGGATGAGTTAAACTAACTATCACAACGTGCAAACGAAAGCGTTTAGTTGCGTAAAGAGAATATTGGTTAGCCACTCGCTACGCTGAGACTCTTGAATTTTTTTCACAGGCCGCACGACGGCAAGAGATAGTACGCGAGCTGGCGAGGCAGTATTTTCGAAAGTGAGAGTCCAAGCGTACGGCGGCCTACGAGAGCTTGCAGTGATTTGTACATATGCAAGCGTCGTGGTTACATCAAGAGTTGAGAGAAAGAGTATCTCGGCGCGCGCATGAAGAACGACATATCTCGGCGCTTTTAACCTTATACTGGCCGTGTACTGGCCGTGTACTTGCCTAAAAGCGCCGAGATATGTGGTTCTTTATTCGAGCGCTGTTCTTCTTCCCCTCAACCATCGATATGTGAGGGCGCGGGGGTACTTGTGCACACGCAGGGACATACACGAGCGCAGGGTCTTATGTGAGCTTCCGGGGATCCATATGAGGGCTCGTGGATTCTCTCGCGAGGTTTCGCGTGTGTACGCGTCTTGGCCAATGCGTCTAAAGACTGGGGATATATACGCTCGAGCGCGAGCACGCATAACTCTGTTCGCAAGCTCAAGGGCACGATCACCGGATAAATCCCAAGCTCAAGCGTAACCACGAACTCACTCTCGAACGGAGGAGTGTTCTCACGTTCCAGCACACCGCTAGCGGAGCCAGTACTTTAAATAATTTTTATCTAAGTAGCCGAGGGATGCGAAGTTTAGGCATACAAGGGAGTTACATAGACATGCCACACTTTTATTTATAGTAATTTTTTATACTAGTGTGTGAAAGTTATTTTATCCTCGTATAGATGTTTCCCAAGAGGCTTGAATCTCCTTCTTAGTCGTGTATCGAACAATATTTTTTCACACTCCGTGTGTAAAGCTCGATTTTGCACACGTTTTAATAAAAAGACATGCCTTAAATTAAGCTTCTTATACGTCGAGAAAATGATTTTATCCTCGTGTGAAGATAATGATCGTCGTATCCGACGATTTGATGTTGGCCTAAAGCAGCTCTCTCGAATTGAGTTTTCCACGCATGCTTTCGATTCAATAAAACCACATGAGTACAGCGAATAGCCGATCTTTCAAAACCGATTAACGCGTGCGATTTTCTGGCCTTTTGAAAGCATAAAAAAGAATTATAATCTATTATCTCGAGGTGCTAGGAACTGACCTTTTCAGATAAATTATATCATAATATAAATTAAAAAAACAGATGTTTTGACAATATTTCGAGCGCGCGATTTTGCTTTTTTACGCAACATGAACTCCAGTTTGTTATGCTTATAAGAGTTTAGAGTAGCTGTCTCGAAAGGATACTAACGCGAGTGCGTGAACTAAAAAACCTCGGTTATTTAACGAAAAGGAGATCTTTTAATGACGAGTATTACTTGTATTTCTTTAATGCAGGTAAGTGATTGTTTTGCAATTAATAAATAATTTAATGCTCTACTTTGAATATTATTATTTTTCGTGATGGTTACTTATTTTTGCGAGCATGAAACTTGTTACTTTTAAAATTTTTGAAATTTAGCTCTACCTATAACATTAATTTCTTGATGAAGTGAAGATTGACATTAAAACAAATGATTGGTTGTCATTCTCCTAACCCAAAACGCTGAATTCTTATGGTCGACGCAAGATGGAAGATTGATATTAAGGTGAAACTTATTATTCTCCGAGATTAATATCAAGATAAAATTTTGCTATTTTCTTCATCCTACGCTTGTGATTTCTCTCCCAAATTATGAATGAAGCTATCGCTGGTACTTCACGAGGTAAAAATAATTTCTGAATAACTTCAAAATTTTATTTCGAATTCCACTTTTGATCACGTGATCTATTTGTATGTAAATGGAATAGTTTATGATTTTGCATGTATTTGTCTCTCATTCATATTTCAAACTAGAAAATTTAAAATAAAAAATTAACAATTAAGGCTAATCTTTAGAGTCGACATTTTTCAAATTCGCATTATATAGTGAATCGTATTCAGGGATTGTTTTTATTTTTTAATTCGTAATTTCAAAAATACTAAATTTTTTGGCAATTTATATCGGAACGCTATAAAGTAAAATGGAATAGGGTTTAAAATTTACATGGCTTCAAATATATTAAATGATTTTTAGAGTGTGTTGTATCGAAAGAAAAGGAATTTTGAGATTTAAAGGAAGTAAAGTTAGTTGGAGGATTCGGGGAAAACCAGTTAAAAACCGAATTCGAGGAAAGCTGTTTTACTGATGACATTGAAGTAACCACAGTTTACACCGCGAAGAATTTAATTTTGATTTTACAGAAACAGTCCTTGTGTAGAAGAAGAACAAGTTTTTGAAAGCTCTGACGATGAGAGGGACGAAGTTTTAACTCCAAACGAAACTTATAATTAAATTAATGACGATAAAAATGCTCGAAATCTAGAAAATCCCAGCTCTTTAGGAACAAAACGAAAAGCTTTGCTCACCGAGCACTCTTCGAGAAAGCGAGTATGTTATCCAGAAAACTGGATAAGAAATATTAGGAAGGAGGCTGTAAGCACTGGGCAAGAGTACGTTTCAGCCACCACTAAGAAAGTTGTTCAAGCTCGATCAGTGCAAGAATCGTGTGGGCCCGGCTGTAGGTTTCAATGCTGCAAGAAAGTTACCGAAGAGGCGAGACAATATTTTTTTGCTGACTTCTGGAGTATTGCAGATCACGGTAAAAAATATGATTTTATTTTGAGACACGTGCACGATAAACAAAATAAGGAAACCTTGGGCGACGAATCAAAAAGAAACTTCTCTCGTTCCTATACTATTGCTTTCAGAAATGAAAGCTTTAAAGCTTGCCAAACTATGTTCGTGAGAACATTAAATATAAGTAAACAAATGATAAATACAGCATTTAACAAATTAAAGAAAAGGCTCATCTCAGTTAGTTGGCAAGAGGGGAACATCGAAAATTAGACCAAGAACTAACGAGGCTAAGACTCAGAGTGTAATGGAACACATAAACCTGTTTCTACGAATGGAGTCTCATTACATTCGTAGTGATTCCCAAAGAGAATACCTAGAAGAAGGCTTAAGTATTAGTAGCATTGTTCACGCGCGGGAGCTGCTCGTTAATGAAGAAATTGTTGTTGCTAAATTGAGCGGGCGTGCTCGCGATGCGGAGCCGAACGGAGTCGGCGTGTTGCTCGGAATAATTGCAGTCTCAAATAAAAAGACAGACTTGACAAAACTTGATAATTTATTTCACAACAAAATTATATTGTGTAACAAATTCTTATTTAAATTCAACAAATTAATTCGAAGTTCAGTTTTCGTGTATTATAATGGTGTTGAGTGTGTGGAAAAAATAAAAAGAGAGCACGTGTTACAAAAACAAGAAACGTGTAACCTTGTAGCGTAGTAGCTGCTCCGGACAAGCGCCGCACTTGAAGCGAAAAGGAGAGCGGGTTGCGAAAGCGAGCGGGCTTTATCACCCCGGGCGAATTAGCACCCTCACGAAATCCCAGCGGACCCCCTGCGAAGTTGATTCTAAGAAGCCGCGGTGGGGGCGAAAGTATTGGCGCGAACTTTTGGAGGTTCCGACCGCAACAAGCATGTATGGGTTATACGGCAAATGGGCGAATGAAAATCAAAAAGAAGTGGCAAGCAAACATCATTATACTGATCTTTTTAGTACAAACTTTAATCTTGGATTTTTTAGGCCAAAAAAAGATCAGTGCGACTTATGTGAAGGTTACAAAAATTCCACGGACGAAAAAAAACAAGAGCTTGAAGAAAAGTATACTCTGCACATAAAAAATAAGAAAACGTCGAGAAAAATAAAAGAAGAAGATAAAGAACTAACTAAAACTAGCGAAAGGACATGCAGGGCATGCTTCGACTTTCAAAAAGTGCTCAGTACACCGAAAACTGAAGTTAGCTGTTTCTATTATAAGAGAAAATTATCAGTATTCAATTTTACAATTTACGATATTGGTTTACATGAAAGGGTTTGTTACGTTTGGAGTGAAAACGAAGTTAAAAAAGGATCAAACGAAGTCGCAAGCAGCTTGCAAGATTTTATAATCAAAACAGTAAGCAAAGGCATCAATAAATTCTTTTTTTTGATCCACAGTTGTGCAGGCCAGAATCGGAATACGAATGTTTTTTCTATGTTTGCGTACGATTCAGCAAAATTTAATATCGACATCAAGTACTCCTTCTTAGAAGTGAGACATATCCAAACTGAAGGCGACTCTCACTTTCGAAAATTTTTGAATAAATATGGACAAAATGAAAAATCTCACGAACGGATATTGATAGCCCAATGAGTCCAACTGCATTTTAAAGCTGAAGTGATATAGTATAAAGGAAAAATAGTCCGGTACCAATGATTTGACCCTGTGACCTTGAAAATAAAGGTCAAAGTTGACGGTTATAAAATTTTTTCCATTTCTTCAATATTCTGTCACGAATTGGATCGGTTTCTAATTATGGAAGGTATTATCTTTAAAGGTTTCGAACGAGGATCCCGAATCATAGTTAAAAAATATGATTGAAGCTAATACACGATGAGAAAAATTGATCAAACTCGAATAAATAATAATTTTTCGTCTTTTCCGTCGTAGGCTTTGTGGTTATCAACTTTTTTGATAAACTCAATATGTATTCGTGCAGAGTTTCATGCAAGTAATCAAAGTTTGAGGTCAGAATTGTAAAAAATACGAAAAATTCGAAAAATTATTGATTGTTTTTATTATATATTATGTTTGTTTTTATTATATAGAATGTTGCTGTCCTGCATTTTATTCCATGGTAAATTTTTCGTATTTTTTTACAATTCTGACCTCAAATTTTGATTACTTGCATTAAACTCTACACGAATACGTATTAAGTTTATCGGAGAAGTTGATAACCACAAAGCCTATAACGGAAAAGACGAAAAATCGTTATTTATTCGAATTTGATTAATTTTTCTCATCGTGTATTAGCTTCAATCATATTTTTTAACTAAGATTCGGGATCCTCGTTCTAAACCTTTAAAGATAATACCTTCCATAATTAGAAACCGATCCAGTTCGTGACAGAATATTGAAGAAATGGAAAAAATTTTATAACCGTCAACTTTGACCTTTATTTTCAAGGTCACAGGGTCACATCATTGGTACCGGACTATTTTTCCTTTATACTATATCACTTCAGCTTTAAAATGCAGTTTGACTCATTGGGGTATCGATATCCGTTCATGAGATATTTCATTTTGTCCATTTTTTTTTAAAAATGAACACTGTGCGTCGTCGCGCGGCCTGGGAAAAAAAATTCAAGAGTCCCAGCGTAGCGAGTGGCTAAACTAAACAAGATTCTCTTTACGCAACTTAACGCTTTCGTTTGCACGTTGTGATAATTAGTTTAACTCATCCCTCTACATTAATGTCATTATATACTACGGACCTTCTTCCGTACAAGCGTATTGACATAAATTTATTTCTTATATAAGACTAGTAAAAATTAATGATAAGTTTACTATCCTTTGCAGAGCATAATTTATTGTTATCTTCCAGCAATAGTAACAATTCTGGTATGGTAAACATTTTGATAATACACAAATTTTATTACATAATCGCGCGACAGTACGAGATATTACACGACCTTGCAAGGACGTATTTTCGAACGCGAAAGCCCAAGTGCAAAGCAGCCTGAAAAAGCTGTATACGCGTATACGCGTGGAACTCGCATCCCTCCCCTACGTGGGGTTAGGAATTATTTAAATATTTCTTTGGCTATTCATGCACGTCTGACGCGCTTCCGTATACGCGTGTAACTCGCATCCCCCGCCTACTTGGGGTCAGGAGTTATTTAAATAATTATTTTGTTATGTATACACGTCTGACGCGCTCCCGTATATACGTGAAACTCGTATCTCCCGTCTAGAATTTTCTATCAAACGTTTAATTAATTGATTCAGTTTCCTTTTATCATGAAAATCCTGCCCTCTTTTTTGTTATCATTTTCCTATATTCCTCTTAAATTAGAAAAAGAGAGTACGTTCCCTGTCTAAGGGTTAGGGAATAATATAATTTGTTGTTTATAATTAACTTTTAATTTTGATGTCAGTGTACAACGGTCACCCGCTCCACCCACACGTATCGAACCTTATTTTCTTTAAACGAAGTGAGCGAAACTTGAAGAACAATGATTATGTAGATACGTGGCGAGTCTCGCTTCGCTCGAGCGACAATACGTGAATCAAGGACAACACGTGGTTATTGAAAGCATGACGCGCCGGCATACTTGTTGCCCTCTTCTACGAGAGACATGCGCGAAGTAAATTAATCTGCGCATGCGTGCCCTTCGCGCACGCCGCGTGTAAAACAGCTACTTCGCGCACACAAAACACGCGCAAAAAGGCGAGTTTTACGAAACCCGTTAAAAAATACTTATTTTCGATGCAAGTGCGAAAAAGCGATTTTATCCTCATGTAAACGTTTTCGCCCGAGCAAAGCCCGATCAAAGCGTGTATCGAACCCAACCCAACCCAACCCAACCCAACCCAACCTAACCCAACCCAACCCAACCCAACCCAACCCAACCCCATTTTTTCACGCAACACGTGAGAAGCTTCATTTAGGTTATGCCTTTTTATTAGAGCGTGTACGAAATCGAGATTTGCGCATGGAGTATGAAAAATTCATATAAATAACAGTGTTGCCCGTGTACGTAATTCTCTTATATTCATGGACTTCACAACCCCTGTCTACTTGGGTTTAAAAATTATCTAAATAATCGTACCGCAAGTCTACGTAACTCCCTTATATGCATGGACCTCGCGTCTCCCAGCTTCTTGGGTTTAGAAATTTTGTAAATAATCGTCTTGCTTCATCTCGCACGACTACGTGTGCAAAGCTTAATTTAAACCTCGCGTCTCCCGGCTACATGGGTTTAAAAATTATTTAAATCATAGTGCCGCACGTCTATGTAACTTATCTTATAGACGCGGAACCCCTCCGTCTCCTGAAATTTCTTAATTAACAAAATAAACTTTATTTCTTTAAGGTCAGATACAAAAGAAAAAATTAGGAACTTTATTAAAGTTTTTGTCTTTAATTGTAAAAGTGGCATATGTATAGTGACCTTTGCCTAATTTGTCCAAAAAAAAGATTGTTTTATGTTCCTTTTCAGTATATATTATCAATATATTAAGTTTTTTCGCTTTGTTACGTGCACGATAAATGAGCATAGTCTGCAAGACTCATTTTGATTGAGAACCTAGTATCCCTCCGCTATTTTGGTTTGAAAGTTATTTAAATAATTCCTCACTGCTTAACGTCTTCGCAATTCTCTTACTGGAATATCTCCAGAACTTTTGACTCTAAAAATGATCTTTTTTCAAGTAATTTATTGCTGCTATTTAATTACCGTGCTAAAACGCCTAAAAATGTACTTATTTTGAGTGGAAATGAATTTTAATGTATTAACTTTTCAGAATTACAAGTCTGTGGCTCTGACGAAAATATGAGGCTCTCTCGAAAAACGGGTGTGACTAAAACTGAGTTTTCAGTAAATCGTAAAAAAATGATTTGCAATTATGTCGGTAAACCTTTAATTTAGCTTAAAATTTGTAACATTAACCGCGAGGCATCTTAACTTACTCCATTTACTCTAAGGTATTTCAATAAAGCAGAGGATTAACGCGCCTATTCTTATTATGAACACTTTTTTCACGAATAATTAATGGCTGGCTTACTAGCCAGCATTTTTACGCGGATCTCGATATTAGTTTTTGCATTAACTTTAAAACAACTGAATAAATTTTGAATACTTTGTTTTATTAGTTTTATTTATTAATTATCTTGATATAATTAATAAATGTATCATGTATAAAAAAGTTTATTTAGGATCAAGATTTCAGAAGCCATATATAAAAGTTTATTTATTACCATATATAACAGTAGTATACCCCGCGCTATGGGCCGTCACAATAAACTTGACCCCGACCATAGGCGACAGCCAGAGGTCAAGGTTAAGAAAGCTGATACGGGCACCGTAGCGTGGGGCGACGCAATTATACTCATGCACACACTTACACACATATACACATACACACATTTTTTAATTTTAAAAGTTGTTGAGAGAGAGAGAGATTGATTGATTGATTGATTAAACATAAAATAACTTACCCCATTACTGTATTATGTGAAGAATCACCAGCACCTTCACAAATAATTTTTATGTAGTTTTATTGTTTTTATATATAGCTTTTATTGTTTTATTCACATACTATAAAAATCGACACTTTATATTGGTGCATGCCGGGCACACCCACTCGTGGCACCGCTCGCAGTACGGCCACTTAACTCTCTGTAATAAAAACGATGCTGTATATAAAAACGGCGACCGCAATATATACAGCTATTTCGACGCGACATGGTTCGAGGGCCCCGGCGCACGAGTTTCGGCAAGTGACTCGTCTTCTTCTGCTGTTGCTGCTGCTCTAAGTCGCTTATGAGCTGAGCCATAGTCTCTAGCCCAGGCACCACAGCATCCTTAAAGCCTTTGAAGCCACCTTCCGTGTTGATGCTGGTGGCGGTAGTGCTGCTGATGGTGCTACTGTTGCTGCTACTACTGGTGTGGTGCAGCTGTTATCTGCTTCGGCCTGAAGCAACAGCAGATGTATCCTGCCTTGAAAGGAGCTCGTGGAGTCTCCTGACAGAAACTCCACGTCAATGTCGTCCTCACAACCAACCGAAATATCGGAATCCGATATTTCGGCGAGGAACTCCATTTCAGCCTGGTGGACTGGTGCGTCCGCCGGTATATAGATCTCCTTGGCGATTTCTTCGCGTAAGCACTGAAGTTCTTCGGTGGCGCTTACGCCGACAAAGGAGGTCCGTGGATCGTTCTCGCGACCCACAGACACGACGGATGACTTACTGTCGATATCACTTGACGTTTCTCCCTGACGTTTCAGGGCCGCGAGACATACACGCGAGCCGGTGAGGGAGGCACCCACAAAATATTTCTCGAACACTCGCATCTCAGCGTAGAGAACCGTCCCGTGCGAGATGCGAGTGAGAACTGATAATTGTAGTCACATAAGGATAAAACATCCTTATTAACCGAGACAGTTTACAGTGTAAGAATATACTGATATACGAATTTATTGACAAGCGTGGAACAACCCCGTAAGAAAAATGCAAACTCATCACATTCCGCCATAGGTGATAAGCATTACCCGACTTATAGTACGCAGACGAGAGCAACTCATCACCGTGAGAACAGTGCGACATCAGCACAGTTTGTCAAACAAGAAAGTACAATTCATAACGCTTGTTTAGATGTCTTACATGTTGGATATGTAATATAACACCCATAATCGCGTCGTCGGTATGTTGCACAGTTCTTATCGAAATAACATCACCGTCTAAGTATTTTAAAAACAACTCAATTATTTCTGAAACGACAGTTTTTACATCATATAATATATGATTTATTCTATCTTCAGTCAAAAATCATCCTATTAAAAATAAAAAATCAAACAAAAATTAAAAATTTGTCATTTGTTTTTTAACAACTTTATGAATTTTTAAGATATTTGCATGATTTTCACAAATTATTTATATTTTAACACGAAAAATACGATGGCGGTGTCAAATCATCTAAAAAACCACAATTGAAGAAAAAATTATTTTGTGTTCTTATCTACCACTGTAAGGTACATAAGAGTCGTGTAGCTGCAAGAAAATAAGGCTTATGTAGCCTCTCGCTCAGTTATTTTAATTCTCGTCTCTTCTTTTCTTTTCATTCGTACCATACACACCCCGTAAAATTGTTTAAATTATTTAGAATTTAAGAATTTTTTTATGGATACTGTTGCAGACCCTTCATGTTCGCTTCTCGTAAGAGAACTAAAATTCGTTTATTTTTTCGATATCGCGTATATTTTCCGTGATATTAGCTGCTCAATAATTATCTTGCAAAACTTTTCGGGTTAAAAATAATTTTTCGGAATTTGTTTTTGACATTTTTACATGATTATATTTTTGAGTATATTAAAAATAAGTTTTGGTATCGAGGGCATACACGAGATCAAAAAGTGAAAGAACTTTTTCTATATTCCCTTATCAGTGTAAGAAAGTAGATATGGATCATGTAACCCGAACTGACAATCGTAAGACCCGAGGAATTTAATACTCATTTGTGAATATTTGAATTACTTAAAAAGCGTGTATATAAAATGCTGACAGCTGAGTCAGATAATACAAAATCTCTAAACTTTTTTATGATACATAGAGAGTACGGATTACCGAATAAGTACAACGACTTTTATTATAATAAGGTATAGATTACATTACAACGAAAATAATTTCGCGATGTTAGTGAAATTACCTAAACCTCTTAAAACAACTGTTTGACACTAGAAGACACGTGATTGCTAACTCGAGTGAAAAGGTCACGTACGAGAGACGGAGAGGGAGGGGTATATTTTTCATGAATCACTTACGACCAGTAACAGTATATTTAAGGAGGATAAAACCTCATCTCGTCAGTGCACTTTGGTCTATCAATTCCTAAAGATCGCGCATCAAAATGGTTAGAGTCAGTGTAAGCCATCTTGTTAAAATTTTGAGGCTTGCTTTACGCATCGTAAGAAACCGCGAGCCACATATTCGTACAATGTATGGACTGCGTGGTCCCGTGATTTGGAGAGGTTATCTGTAGATGTGTTATGTAAAAAATTGCATTTCCTTTTACTGCATTGTCCGATATCTACGACCATTTACATGTACGGCATTGGTTTATTTCATAATAGAGATATTCTTTCAATTATTGTGAAGACAATAAAACAACGTAACGAGCACACCGATTCTCTAGCTGGGGGTATAATGCGACGTCATTGTAAGTATCATATATAATTATTAACAATATTTTTTATCTTCAATAAATCGATTTTATGCACAGCGATTAATCAGATGCTCGACGATACGGAAGGCGACAAGTTCATCATGCAGTGCCAATATCAAGACGATGCACAACCAGGACCTTCGACATCTGATAATCCACAACCTGGTCCGTCAACGACCGCTGTATACAGCCGTGATGATCAAGGTATACCAAATCGTAAGTATTGAATCTGTTATAATAATTTTCATATTATTAAGGCACGATTCAATATTTCAGTTTCAAACCCTGTAACTTATACTGTACATCACGAAAACGAGGAAACACGTAATCGTAAGTATTGAAAGTATCAGGTTGAAATAATATTTTAACAGTGTATACATTTTCGTATATTTCAACACTTTTAGTTACAGAAGCTGATTCATCGATTCCAATGATGACGCAAAATATTCAGCAGCGCCACTAGCAGCAACAGTAGAACTGATACATCTGAAGAGAGAAATGACGAAAGTAAGGGTGTATAATATTTTTAATAATTTTCAAAACTAAAGAAGAAAAAATAAAAATAAAAATAATTATTTCACAGCTAATTATTTACAGCATGGTGAAGGATCGAGACCATGCTTTATCGTGGAAAGCGAGACAACACGACGTTATCCCCGTTTTCGTTATGAAGGACGAGAGATACGAGGAAGGCTAGCTAACCCACCGGCAAACGCGAATATTTATATGTGGCTCGAAGAGTGCTTAAAGGATTTACATAGGCAGCTCTGAAGACGTGGTGAGGCTATTGACTTTATAGGAGTGACGATAAATAGTGAAATTTTCAATCATGGTCCTCTATGGCTCTTATTTAGGTCAATTAAAGATTTCAATGTAGAAGACCTTTGGGGTTTATTATCAGGTGCAATTCAAAGTGCAAAAAATTTTGATAGTAGTGATAGATTGTCAATCAGTTGTGCAATTGTGAAAGGTGTAGCAGGACGGGGCCGCACACAGTTAACTCAGGAAAATGTCAAGAAAAAGCCTATCTTATGTATTAAAAATGACAATAATCTCTGTTTGCCACGAAGCTTGGTCACCGTCTATGCTTACGTCGTCAGAGGTCAAATACGAACGGGGAGTTTGCACTAATATTGGAACCTTATTCGTCGAAACAATGGATCCGTTCAAAAGCGGGAAGCCGAGAATCTTTTAAACTTAGCAAAGGTTCACGTTCCGTTAAGAGGTTGCGGTCTCGAAGAAATTCATCGTTTTCAAATCTTTTTTGCTACGCGTGCTACAGTTCTAGTGGTGTACTCTTTTAGACATTTTTCTCGTGGTTATCCACCTCTCAACGATGGCACACGTTTTGTTAAGGACACACGAGGTTGTATTATTAATACTTTGCAAATTATGTACTACGAACATTCTAATCACTATCAACGTATTCTGAATTTGGTTGATGCTTGTGGAAGTACTGGTTATTGCATACCATACAATAAAAGTTATTGGCATGTCGAAGACCATCGATGTACAAATAAGTGATATAAACGTTTGATATCGCCGCCTTGCACCGCATTCGGAAATATTAAAAAGTGTACGTTGTGCTGTAGAACATTTTTCAGCGAAGATTGTTTTCAAAATCATTTAAAGAGAGGTTCGTATAACAAGAATAATAGTGTGTGCGATAAAATAAAATTATGTCAAAAGTGCTTTAAAATTATTCTCGAAAAAAACCGTCGAAGCGTAAAACACGAATGTAGTATATTGTATTGTGACACATGCAAATTAAGATTACTGCTTGGACATCTGTGTTACATTCAACCGATTAAATTAAACAAAACAGCGAGGGATGTTTTAATCTTATTCTACGATTTTGAGACTCAACAAGCGACACCTAACACATCCGTGTTAGGTGACGAAGAAAAAAAAATCCATGTTCCAAATTTGTGCGTTGTGCAGCAAACGTGTACACATTGTCTTGACATCAATGACGTTTCTATAAGATGCAACCATTGTGGAATTCGTGAATACGTGTTCAGAGATCAGCCGGTAAAGCAGTTGATTGATCTTGCTTTAGCTCCAAGACAGCAATTAAAAAAAATAGTCTGCATTGCTCACAATGTACAAGGATTTGGTACACAATTTATATTCAAATACATTGTCGAACAATACAGAGGTATACGCATGGATCCAGTCGTCATAATGAACGGATCAAAGATTATCTTAATGGAGGTTGCGAATGTAAAATTTATAGACAGTTTAAATTATTTTCACATGCCATTGAGTAGTTTACCAAAAGCCTACGGGTTACATGAAATCGAAAAAGGTGTTTTTCCACATTTGTTTAACATACCTGAAAACCAATAGTACGAAGGACCATATCCTTTGTACTCACCAGACAGTATGAACATCAAGGAAAGAGAACGATTTTTGAAGTAGTATAACGAGCAAGCAGCGAGCGGTTGTGTGTTTAATTTTCAAAACGAAATTGCGAGGTATTGTAAACAGGACGTAACAATTTTAAGGTTAACTTGATTAACCTTTCGAAAAACTTTTACGAAATTTGGTGTGGATCCCTTTGCTGACAGCACCACTATAGCTTCGACTTGTATGCGCGTGTTTCGCAAAAAATTCTTAAAAAAGAATCAAATAGGTATTGTTCCACCTCGTGGTTATAGATGGAGTGACAATCAGTCTCAAAAGGCTGTGCATTGGTTATGTTGGATGGAAAAGCGCATACTTGAACGTTTCATCGAGCATGCAGGACATTCGAGAGAGAAAAGATTACCCGAAGGTCTGGTTGTAGATGGATACAGTGAACCTCGACCCGATGGAAATCACAGAGGTATAGTACTTCAATTTCACAGTTGCTTCTGGCACGGGTGACCCCGTTGTTTCAGGATCAATAAAGATACAGCTTTGACAAGTAGTGATTCGATGGACATCAGATACGAAAGAACAGTAGCTATTAGCGATAAGATAAGAGCAAGCAATTATAAATTAGTTGAGAAATGGGAATGCGCATTTAACACGGAGCTCTTTCAAGATCATTAGCTTCAACGTTTTGTACGAGAAAACATCGCTAATGTGAAACGAAAACCTTTAGATGCGCGAGATGCCTTTCTCTGTGGACGTACAGGTAACACTGTTAAAATGTACGATTGCAAAGCTGAAGAAAAGATCAAGTACGTCGATGTATACTCGTTGTACCCATATATCTGTAAATGAGATAAATATCCGGTGGGTCATCCCAAGATATACGTCGGTGAGGAAGATTGCCGTCAGTTCTTAGGAACATACGAAGACATCTCTCGCGTGCACGGTTTACTTATGTGTGACGTGCTTCCACCACAAAATCTGTACCACCCCTTATTACCGGTAAGAATGCACGGTAAACTAATATTTTCGCTATGTCGCTCGTATTGTGAACAAATGATCCAAGACGATTGCCCGCATCAAGACCCAAACGAGCGGATTTTACAGGGTACATGGGTATCTGAGGAGATTAAAGAAGCTGTCAAACTGGGTTACAGAATTCAACGCGTTTACGAGATCTGGCAATACGACATGACGCAATATAATCAAGAAGAACGCAAAGGTGGAATATTTATCGAATATATCAATGAGTTTTTCGCGCAAAAAACTATAGCATCTGGTTTTCCACCTGATTGTCTGACCGAGCAAGATAAAGATGAATACGTAAAAAAAATTGGAGCTCAACGAAGGTATTAGTTTAAATAAAGACGCGATACACTACAACGCGGGTCTAATATTAGTCGCAAAACTATGTTTAAACTCTTTATGGGGTAAATTTGGTCAACGAGAAAATATGATACAGACAGAAGTTATTACTAAACCAGAAAGATTGACAGAGTTACTTACCTGTACAGAAATAAACGTTGACAGCATTATACTGGTCAATGACGAAACACTCTGTGTTAACTGGTGTTACAACAATGAAGCTCTGTTACCATCTCCAACAACTAGTGTTGTGATTGCTGCCTTTACAACAGCACAAGCCCGCCTGGAACTATTCAAGTATTTACACGCGTTGGATCCGCGAGCTCTCTACTACGTCACGGATTCTGTTTTTTATGTTAGCAGAGAGAATAGCGACGAGCATGATTTACCAATAGGTGTGGCTTTAGGCGATCTCACGGACAAGTTAGCTAGTAACGGAAACGATACTTACATAACCTCATTTTTATCCGGAGGTCCAAAATTTTACTCATACAAATTTAAGAAACCGGCTGGAACTGAAGAGTCCGTGTGTAAAGTTAAAGGCATAAGATTAAATTACGCCAATAGTCTACAAATAAATTTTGACAGTGTTCGCGAGATGATCACTTCACCCCATAGTGAGATATTACTATCTAATTTTGCTATTCGACGAACACCATTCCACGATGTGATAACGCAAAATGAAACAAAGACATGTAAAACCGTGTTCGGAAAGAGAAGATTCGTCGCGTTGGGTAAAAGTTATCCATACGGTTACATCCGCAATCAGTCTACTAATGATGCATCAGAGAACCACACCCTGAGAAGCTAGTGGCGCTGCTGTACCCCACAACAATCTGATTTACCAGGCCGCGGGAGGGCGCAGCGGGTAAGAGCTCATTAGTCACCGCTGCGCCGGCAAAAGAGCTGTTTTGTCGCGGGGAGACGCAGCGGCTAAGAGCTCATTGGTCACCGCCGCGCCGACAAAAGAGCTGATTCGTCGCGGTGTGAGCCCCACCACAAGGCTCGCGAATCCGCGAGCGGCCTGGGCGGGGGGGGGGGGGGGGGCCCCGGCCGCGGTTATGAG
>JAWWEQ010021306.1:0-29316 GCA_035583055.1 Torymus tubicola
AATCCAAACGTGAATTTTTATAAATGTATAAATTTAAATTAAAAGTTATTAAATACAAAATTGTTTTTTCTGTGTGTAAAGAAATACTTAAATTTTACTGAAAAAATTATTTTAGTTAATTATTTCTGTATACATTTTTGTGTGAATCATTTAAATAAAAAGGCACACAAATAGGGACAGGCACACTAATAGGGGCTTCTACCCTACGCGTCGGTCTTCACTGCGAATGTTGAAACGTATAGTAGTGTCCGACGGAACTTGAATTGTGCTACTTTTCTTAGAGGTTATCGATATACCGTACCGCGCTATTTGTACAACAACGAAGGATCAGAATATTTTGTAGGCTTCTGGTTAGCGAGTTTTTTTAAGGAACATAAAAGCTTTGAAGCGAAATATGATTAGATTAAAAAGGTCGACTGTTGAGTTCTATTTTTAGCTAAATACGTCAGCTGGAAAGCCTTGGTGTTCGTTTGATTTGAAAACTTCGGTGCTATAAGGTCAAACGACGTCTCAAAACGACAGAGTACCAATGTCATGTGTAAGATGATTGCTATAAATATTTCTATACACAATTTCTATATTAAAAAAAAGTATAATACGTTATAAATATTATAAAAATGCAGCGACGTCGAATTTGATCAAGTATATTAAAAACTTGTAATATTAAAATATATACATATACTGAATTAAAATAAAACTCTAATTACAATAATTTAGAGCAGCGATAGATTAAGTAAAATAAAGAATTTGATGCGTACAAAAGAAAAAAGATGCATCAAGAACCTTTAGACCAAAAAGCTACACACATTTTACCGTCTATATCAACGCAAGTTTCTCGGTAAAATTGTATTTTACGCAAAAAAAAACGAATCAACGAAATGTAAACTAATATAGCAATTCCTTTAAAGAAGTTAGCAAGTTTTTCAATAACAATTAAAATAATTCACTTGATTAAACTCTATTCTCACACTCTCTCGTTCTACACCCAGACACGGAAATCAGATTATCACGACCCGCCGCCACGCGCAGCGAAAGTTCGAATCTCTCGCGCTCGCGCGGAAGTGTGCGCGAGTGAGAGCGTATTTTCGGAATTATACTGTAATTAGAGATGAAAGGACTTGCGCAGTGGCAGGCGCCGAAAAAATTCTACGAGCTTTTATGCCAAAGAGGAATTGCTCATTGTCCCGTAAATTAGAAGCTGTTGCGCAGCTTGTGCGTCTCACGCGCTATATTCTTTTTTTCTCTAGCGGATTATTTATGACCAATCCGGAGGCTGACTCCGATTTTGAAAAATATCGCGTATGCTCTTTCGGCTGATAGTGCTCTATTATGAGGAAAAAAATATATCAATTTTTGCGCAAGGGGATCAGTTTTCATATGAAATATTTTTTAATAATTCGGTGCGTTAAAAGCGTTCATTATAAAAGCGAACTTTAGTAAACGCGAGCGTTGAAAAGAATTTTGATAACGCAGCAAAAAAAAATAATCTAGCAATAATGAACATTGTGAACAAAGCTTTTTCGAGAAAAAGAAAACAAACAATTTTGAAGTAAAATATATATATACACTGTTATTGTCACCGATTATTTTCAATTCCAAGCGCATTAGTCTGGAAAATCCCGAAAAATCTTATATATCTATTATATTCACATTTTAACCGTATGCACTCTATACAGTGTGGCGCGCGTGCTTTCGCGCAACATCTATCAATTTTTCACGAGCCGTCGGCCGCCACGCACGCGTGCGAAACTCGGAAAAGTAAGAACCTCTCCGACGTAAAATCTGCGAGTCTTCCGACGTTAATCTTCCGTTTTGTAGGTTGAGAATGGAGTGCAAAACGGTATTGTGTACTCTCTACCTCTTTCTCTCTCTCTCTCTCTCTTCCACTCGCATATACGAGAGAGGTCAGTGTGTTTTGTTTCGCCGGAAGTTGCACCGGGAGCTAAAAGATTCATGGCGGGCCAAAGTTCGGGGTATATATAGGCGAGAGCTAGGCTATGCTTTTTCCCCTCATGTGATTGTTGATATTTCGAATCCGGTGAAATATATATATACGAGTGGCCGAAACGTTTGTGCGGATCTGGTTTTGCGTTCGCATTGACATTATTGTTAATGCGAAAAGTTTATTTGGGATATGAGATTTTTCAGGATGGTTTATTCGATGGTTATGCGCAGCATTTTGTTAATTCCTTGATGCAATCGGGAAATCCGAAATATTATGCGCTTCCCCCCGTGTGTAAAAGTATACTGTTGCTAATTACTTTAAAATTATGCAAATACTGCTTAATGAGTGCAAAAGTTAACTATTTAAAATTAAGTAGTATTTATGGGGAGGCAGAAAGAGAGAGAGAGAGTTGGATATTTCGAATGTCAACCGCGCGCAGCAGCGCGCAGCATTAAACTTTCGGAATTCGTGACTTTGAATTTGAATATTTAAATGCGTTCGTGGACCTTTTTAACGAATGAATTTTCTCGGTTTAACGTACGTAGTTATTAGTAAACGCTATTATACTTCTGTTCAATACCATATTTTTCGAAAGTTTCATTTTCTTGCATTGGATGAATACATGCATATAACGAATTGTGGGGATAATTAATTTTGTTCAAAATATTATGGGATATCCGGTGAATTCAATTCAGTCTGCTGCGTATTAACTTTCGGATTTTTCTTGATAATGTTATTAAATGCAGACTATGCGGAGATAATTACGCAATCAAGCAAAATTGCTTGGCCAAAGTGAGTTACAAACTGTAATACCAGGGCGCAATATCCGAAATATTAATGGAGAATAAATATGGTTATTTAGTTGTAATCTGTTCATACAACAATTCGTACAACAATGTTAAATTGAGGAATTTCACAAAGAAGAATAGTAATTCTTCAAAATGGATTTTCCTTTCAGTAGACAACTCGATGACAAATTATAGTACACTGAACATAATTTATAAAAAATTTAACTGTGATATTGAGTTTTTAATATTGCAATTCACTTGTCAAGCTTTTCAACGAATGACTTTGGCAGTTTACCGTAGAACTATGAGGATCCACGATATAATGCTTATTTTCAAGTCTGTATTTCTAGGAGCCATTGAATTTCGCGACATTAAACTTTCCTCAATGCACAATTGACATTTGAAATATCGACGGATTTCTCTCTCCCAGCGTATTTATATAAAGTTTAAGTAGGCACTGGAGACAAATGCGAAACTAATTAAAAGTTTTCAAACAGTTTTATGTGTAGCTACTTTTTCAGTACGATTAGCGGTAGTGAATTGAAGGGAATTTTACTTCTTGATTCGATTGTTAAGGTAATCTTTTTAAATCCACAATTGCTGTTTGAAATCACAATGTACAATCTTTGTTACATAATAGCAAAGAACTCACAGCAGTATAACTTTGAACTTTTATACTTTTTTTCAATGCACCATCTAACGATCACTAAATTTGTAACCTAAACACAATAAATTTTCTAATTTTATAACTAAACCCTTTTTCTTTATAATAATGTTCTTAAAAATATTCTATAAAAACGAACTTATCCAACAACAATATGGCCGATAAACTTACATTTTTCATTAACGAGTTTGCAAATACTTTACTTCTCGAAACTTAATCTCTACATTCCAAACACTCGACAATAAAAATAAAACTCGCTGAATCTAGACGCGTCGCATCTAATTAATAATCAATTAAAACCGTTCGCACGGGTAACCCAGTAATACTCCACTGTCAGGATGTCGCAGGCAAGCACAGTCGAGAGAAATCAATAAAAATTCCTCGTCCTTTAATTATAATTCCAGACCGAATAAATTATTCGCGTTGAATTTCACAAAAGTAAAGCCTTCGCCTCGTGAAACTCTTAATACAAGAATTTCCCTATCCCTTCGTCCTCTTCATCTCTGTCCTTCTCGTCGTTCGCTCGTCGTGCTGTACTGCGCGCATAGTATATACGCTGCTGTAGAAAATCGTGAAGGCTCCATTACTGGGACGACGTCGCTTTGAATCAGTCGCCGTCGCCGTCGTCGTCGTCGCTACCATTTCCAGGCCACAGTGCGATTAATTCGATTGACTTAATTAAAGTTGGGATTTGATTAGAAGATGGAGAATCGAGAAAAATAAAATGCTGTTTATGTAACCTGCAGAGGTAACGAGAAACGAGGCCGCGTTCGTTAGTCAGTCGATATTTGCGATTAATTCGTTCGCAGAGATTCGCGTGCGCGCCGTTGGCACCACAATGAGGTAGCTTTATTTTACCAGCACCTCTCTATATATCTCTCTCTCTCTCTCTTTTTAAATACGCGCGCGCGAGCGTTAATGACGCAGGGAAGATTCAATAGCGTGCTTGGCATATTTAGAGGCGAATGCAGCGTTTTAAAGTGCGATGGCTCGTTGAGCGTCCGGCTAAATGATACGTACACGTTTATTTTCAGAGGGTATAGTTGAATCGTGATGTTCTTGATTATTCTTGTTGTTGATCGAACGATATTCTCTTTAATTTAATGATTAATATTGGAAAGGGAATACAGATCAAAATAATCTGTGTTATGCTTCTTTGTATGATTGTCAATTTTGATTATTGGAAATCTCGATGCAACTGGCGCCCGTTACGTTGCAGTATAATATTGCTGCGATGCAAGAAGCAATATCGTACCCTGACTAGCAAAATAACAGCGAAATGAAAATTATGGATTGCCGTATTGAATTACCCGAGATTGCTTAGCTCAAAATTTTACCAAAATAGTTATTATTATTTTTTTAGTATAGTTTCATTTTCATAAAGTTAAATATTCTATAAGGTACACATAAAGTATATATTTAGGTAAATTATAAAAGGTAACAGTAACAATGTTACTGTGTTGGACGTGATAAAGGCAACGTCGCCGACAACATTATGAGAGAATTATGAAAAGCGTTAATTTAATTTTATATATAGTCAAGGAACCTACAGAGCGCACATCTGCAAGGATTGACTTATTAACGAAGGATTGACCTTATTATAGACGAGAACATGTGTATATTAATAAGTTTTTTATACAATATCCATATAACGCCGGTAAATCTGAGCCGTGGATAATTCAGGGAGCGTGGTAGCGATTCGGCGGCAAGTATAAATTTTAATAGTAATTCGCAAAAATATTTTATACTGTTGTAGAAAGGCATCAGGACTTCAATACAACAATGGTATACAATACTGTAAGCGTACCTTCGATATAATTAAAATTTGGTAATTTAAAAAGATAATTGTCCTTTCACTTACCACACTAATATAATCTGCAAAGGCAGGCCGTTAATTAATTTAATTCACCAATTAAACTTTTGACATTGCTTTAACCAACAAATTCCAAAACCAGCACTATTCGCTTAGTTCAGCAATTCCCTTTGTCTCAATACGCACTACATCATTCCGCGTAAACCGAAAAGTACCATTTTCGAGTACACACACACACACACACACTCCCAAATCGCACTCTCTATCTCTCACGGATGTGCCCTTTAGCACGTGCCGTAAACCTATTCGTCTACCAATATATACATATGTATATATACATATATATTACTACCAGCCGGCACGAGTGTGCATAATTCAGGGTGCGTAATGGAATTGCATAATTCACAGGGCCGCGCGCGCGCGACGACGACGACGACGGGAAAATAATTCTTTACCAGTGGGGGGATGGAAAAATTCAAAATTTTTCCTCTCTTCTAATAGAGAGACTGTGTCGCGACACACTACTTTGGGTGTCGGTGTCGGTATAGTACTAGGAGGTGGAGAAGAAGAGGGAGAAGGGAGGCAATTTAATAATTTCTCGACCTCGTGATATTTGTTTCATCAGGGCGAAGATCCTCTCTCTCTCTCCTCTTCCCCCCTCCCTTTAAAAATTTCATACGGCTATACGACTTGAAAAGTACGTGACTCAAGTTCCTGCCGTTGCCGAGGTAAAGTCGCGCGCGTCCCTTTTCTCTTCTACTTACAACGTCTCATCACGAGGAAGAAGGGGTTAGAGGGAGAAGAGGGAGAAGAGGGAGAAAGAGAGAGAGAGAGACTTTGAGCGAGAATCCTGCAATGCTCCTGCTGCATTTTATATTAGTTTTAGTTGCCCTTTCTTTTTGCGACTCTCTCTCTCTCTCTTTCTCTTTTATACCCAGAGTCGGGACGGCATTATTGAGAAGAAGAAAGTGCAGGCGGGCTTTCGTTACGTAATGCTCCGCAGCTGCATTTGGAAATGTTATTAAAGGCGGGGAAAAAACGACAGTGTGTTTGTTTTTTTCTCATACTGCGTGCGGCGCAACGCCCGGTGCGTGTTGACTTTTGGGCGGCGAAGCGAGTAAAGTTGGTAATGCAGTAGTTGCAAAGCAATAAACGGTGGATTGGAAAATTTTGTTTTGCCGGAAGGAAAATTAATTTTCATTAATCTGGTTAAAAAGTCAATTAAGGATTATTTTAGTATGGTAATGTAAGAGATCATTGGCCGCACGGTATTGTATTTATCAAAAGTTTCTTATAGTTGAAAACAAAGTTTCTTTTCAAGTATAAAATTAAAATAATATAGATTGCTTTTCTAATTAGGAAAATTAAATAATTCCAAAAGGACTAACTATCTAAATATTATTCTTATAAAATGAATAAACAATTTTAAAAGTATTTTAAAACCACAACTCATTTCAATCTGATTATACAGCCTCTGTACCGCTGTGTTAATATAAATTGTTGAGTTTCGCGCGTTCAATGCAAATTCATCAGTAACTCAATTATGATTTAACGAAGCTTTTATTATACGAAAATAATTTGATTTTAAGAAGATACTATACTTTAATTTAAATTTCCAAAAGCATAATGTTATTGAATTTTTAATGAAAAATACTTTAAAAATAACATCGTTTGATAACGAATAATATATACCATTAATGCATAATTCAGCAAACTGCGAAATACTTGGCGTGAAAGACTGTGTTGAGAGAATGAAACAAGATGAGAAGCTGTCGATGAACGCGCCTGTCTACACGATGTCGGGAAATTACCATAATTTGAATAAAAGTTTCGCTTTACCATTATTTCATACACGTTGTGTCCATCATTCATTTTGTAGAACATTCGAATACCAATACGATAATATTTGTACTACAAATACATATATGTATTCCATAAAAATCTTAACGAAAAAAAATACAATACTCGTACAAAATGAACAAAACAAATTACCAATACCACTGCGACGATATTACCTTATTTACTAAAACCATCGTGTGACCTTCAGCCGACAAAATATTAATCAACCCATCTCCATATACAATTGACCTTGTCCTCGTATAAACAGCTAACAATACTGCTGACTCTGCAAGACAAAAAAAAATCCTTTCCCATATAACAGAGGCTCTCTATATACTTCAACTCACGTCACTCGCTTTTTCAACGTTCGCGTGCGCGATATTCACCAAAGTTGTTGACGCAACTCATTCGCTTTCGGGAAATGAACATGCGCTTCTGTATACATAGACACATATATACATGTACACAGCATAATAATTTGCCCGCAGCACTGAAAACGGAACATGCACTGTAGGGGAATCGCTCAAAAGCGAATGAAACAAGAGAGTAAGAGAAGGAAAGAGAAAGACAGAGACACAGAGGAAGACGGTAGCGCAGAGCTTTTCGAGTATTTGAAATGTACGCCAATAAATTTAATTAAGCCAGCCGCTCGTCTCCGTCGGTCGGCTTTCTCTCTCTCTTGTTGAATTACAACGAGAGAGAGAGAGAAAGAGAGAGAGCTTTAGTCGCGCGGACGACGCAGAGAAATAGTTCGAGTGGACCACTTTGCTACTCACTCTCTCGCTCTCTCTCTCTCTTTTCTTTTTTCTCTTATTCTCTCGCTCGCTCGTTTTGTGCCCGAGCGTACATAGTGGCGTCGTTCGGTCGAGTGGGACGATTAGTTTAGCGACTGGGAAATCGGGTTCCTTCCGTTCCGCCCAACGCTTTGTTTTGGAAGGGGTGGGTAGATATATATATATATATAGATATATAGTTAGGGGATGGCAACAGTAGTGGTTGGCGGCCTTAGATGACGCGGAACCTTCATTCAATTATACGCGGTCGGTGAAATGAAACTTTACTAGCTTATTTATCATTGCTTGGCCTATTGTTCTTATTTCGGTATTCATTTGACATTGATTGAAAAGGGGGGAGGGAGAGCTCTCAATTCTGTATATATGCCGGAAATCCTGATTTAACATGTTGGTGAATGATGGACAGCGTATATATGCGTATATACGTGATGCGCGCGTGTATTTCAGTAATAACGAATGCAGTTGGCAGTTACACAATGTCGCTTTACATATGCATTACGGAATAATGTCACGATATCTCGTTAATCCGTGAAGATTTAATTTTACGTATAATTTCCAATGCTCGCGCGTATATTTGCTGTATATAGTGAATGGTTTGCGGTTTTGTATCCTGTACATTTTTTTTCGATTAACTTTTACAATTGATTTCTAACTTTAATATTGGCTCGTAGATAATGATTGAATTAATTGTTTAATGATTTTTATGATTATATTATATATTGGCACGTTGCTCTCAATTTCGCGTTAATTAAGTGTGAATTTTACACTTCGATTGCTGTAAACAATGTCATTGTATAGTTCACTTTACATGAAATTTCCTAATTTCACCAGAGTAATTAAATTAGTGTAAAATATTGTAAAATTAACAAAAGATGTAAATTATACTAGAAAACTATTTACCATATCATTCAAATATTCCACGTATACTTTACATTACAACTTTCTATTACATTCACATTATATTACACACACTCCCCCAGCAATTTACCCCTTACCGAATAATATCCCAACATTACACACCAACACCAACTGACTTTCCACACAACCCAACTTCCACAACTCTACAACCACGAATCAGATCCTCTCCTCTCGTATAATGTTTACGTCCACAGGCTGCTGCTGCTGCTGTGAGGTATGTCGTCTCTCTTATGACGCGCTGAATAATAGAATCTCGCTCAACGGTAATGTCTGTATGACCACTAGGAGGTCGCTTTCCCCGTTTTGGTTTCACGCGCGAAATGGTTTTGGAATTTCCTGAGTTTCGTGTGTGTATGTGTGTGTGTAGTATATATGGTATATACTCGCTTGGCTACGAGTCAAAGGTGCAGTGTGGAAAAATGGAACGCCGTTCTATAGGGAGTGACCGTAAAGATGCCTCGGGACGTTGCTACTACCATCGTTGCAGGGTTCTGTTGGCTTGTCGGGGTGTAATTGGCGCGTAGAAATAGGAGATTTTCCGAGATCTGACGAAGGATCCTGGGTATATATATATAGTTGTTGTGGGGGGAGATTGTGAAGGCAAGGAGGTAGACGAGGAGTAATTGAAATGGTATATGGATGGTTAATTTGGGGATTTTTTAATGTAGATTGTATATTTGTAGGTATTGTTCGTTAGGTATTTTGGAAGAAATAAGTTATTAGTTGTGAAGTATTCGAAGTATAATTAAGGAATAAACGAAGAATGGTAATGGGTACTTAAGTGATGCATAAATTAAGAATATATAAAGCTGATATAACAAAAAAAATTATTCAAAATTAAATGTTTTAATAACAAATTTTCTAGTTTAGAAAGGGAAAGAGTATTCGAGAATATTTTTTTTTTACTGAATGTCGCGTGAACGATTGACTTTTCTACTTCACTGTAAAACACTAGTACTCTTCATGTCTCTCATGCGGTTTCGTAGACAAATCAAACTACAAAACAAATCCGGGGTTTCAAAAATAACCAAAACTATCAACATCGTTAGTAAAACAATTTGACAAGGCTTGGTGAGGCTGACATTCGAGTGATAGGTGTAAACAACAATAGCTGAGTTGTTCACTGACGTTGCAGTGTGTTTACTCATGGTACTATATTTATTGACATATTCCAGCGCTAGTTCATCTAAACTTTCCGAGCAAACGATATTTAAAGAGCGAACGCTGCGATTTACACTTACACGTGGAAACGAGGTCGTAGAGTACGTAATATAACGAGGTAGACGACGAAAATTCATATTTCGCGCTTTAAATGCTGACGAGCTTATTAAAGTTTAACGTAAATAGCCAATTATTCAAAACGGTGAATTTATAGTTTTCTACGAAGTGTATAAAACTGGGTATATGTGTGTATATTGTGCATTATGAAAGTAATAAACTAACGTGCTGCTATGTTTGAGAATCAATAACAAACAAAACTATAACGAGAAAAATTTTAGAGTGAAAATGAATTTTCGTTATAAAAATAATACTATATGTTTCTTTAATAAGGCATTTTAATCAGTTGAATATAGAAACATAATTAATACGAACAAGATAATATTGATTAAATTGTTTTAGAAATAATTAGTTGTTTTACACACTTATTTTATAATATTTGAAAATGAAACAACGATATTTCGTTATCGAAATTGTAGATTAACGAAAGTCTTTCATTGTTGATACGTTATATATCATAAAATTTACAAATAAAAACATGAACAAAGATTTAAATATTTTTAATTTATATAAAAGCAGTAAATTTTCATACTTGTTTTGTATCTTTTACTCAAATGATTCGTAAACAATGTTTCTGTTGTGAAAACTCACAAAGCTACAACAAATGAAATGATATTTCTTCGAGAAATAATAGCTTATATCGTGAAATAGAAGCTTATGAGATTAAACTAAACCTATTGAGATTTATTTTTGGACACAAGAAAACGTTTCCCAAAGCCTTAAGAAAATCCACTTCCCGAATACTGCGAATCACTCCTTGTTAGTGGTAAAGTGCCTTAATGGTGAACTAGGAGTACCATATCACCTTAACAATATTATAAACTTACTATAAATAGCTAACTGTCACGACTTTTAACCATAAAAAATCTTCAACCGTCTAATACAATATTTTCATTGGATTTAATACGTAAAACTTATTCATTTCTTTCAAAAGAAATTTTTTTCATCCTCAAAAGTTGACCCTACAAAACTTTCTTTTACCCGTAAACATTACTTAACAGCAGTACATTCATCCCCATCACCTTCCAACCCAATATATTTCACTCTTCAAAAAAAAAAAAACAGCAATCCACAACGAGAAAATCTCGCACCTCGACAAACCGTTTCATCATCCACTTAAATACAAGCGACCAAAACCAAAGTAAAAGAAAAATCCTTAAACGCCTCTCTCTTTCACTCGCGCGCGCGTGACTTTCAGCTCTGCCATTCATTTTAAAGCAATAATTAGCGTAATAATTGAAAAGATCGTTTGCACGGATAAAAAGGTACGCGCGAGCGCGAAGAAAAATGAAGATTAAGTCTCGGCAGCGTTTCTCTCTCTCTCTCTCTCGCGAAGACTCCCCGCTAATGAAGACGGTAATTAATTATCCGTAAAGACGCGCGCGCTTAGCAAAAGTTCTCACGCCCGAACGACGCGATGACGAGGCGGTAAAAAAGTCCGAAAATTTTGCGGAGACAGTAGTGCGCAGTCCGATATCTTATCGGTGTGGTAGTTAGTCATTGCGCCGAGTGTGACGTAGCGGTTGGGTTATTTGAAAGGAGCTTTACGTGGATGGAGGTGAATGAGTGAGATTCTTTTTTCACTGGATTGAATTGTTGAAAAAGAATTATCAAATAGCATTACGACTGATTTAGTGTTAATATTAACGTAAAGAAAAGCATTGCTCAACTTTTAAAATAAGTAAATTGAATGAAAGTAAAGAAATGGTATATAGTAAAAGATTTATTCGAAGCAACTCCTATTTTTCCATAATTAAAATACGGTATAGAGTAAGAGTAAGCTATGTATACGTACCTCTAAAATAATTTAATCCTAAAATACTCTGGATATAACACGCACCTACATGAATACATATCTACGCGATAAATATGCATATACGATGCTTCAACTCAAATATGTACGCGTCGGGTAAAATCATACATCAAAATATTTGCCCGCGCGATTTAATAAACTTTGTATCCGCGCATAAGCCGCGTGTATCTCGCGTCCACGTCCCGAGCAATTTCAAAGCTTCTCTCACTTCTCTCCCCCTTCCTTCCTCCTCCTCCTCCTCCGCCTTGGAACATTTTAAAATTTAACTCTCCGCGCGAATCCATCGAAATTAGCATATGCAAATTTTATCGTCCGAGATTTTTCCTACCTCCCGTCTCTCTTATATACATATACATATACACATGCCGAAGAACAAAAAAAACTATACGCACACGCTATATACAGTTTATTTTATTCCACATAAAATTCATCTCTGAATTCGCCCAACATTATCCCCGTTCTCTCACTCGCTATATATACAGCGTGAGAATAAAACTTGTATACGACGCTATTGAATAAGACAGTTTTCTTGATATACACCGGCGCGTACAATGCAGCAGCTTCACTGTATATATATATATATATATATACACACGCGTAAGTGTCTATCCCTGGAGGCCAGTACCACGCGTTAAGAGCGCGTTGAAAAACTCGCGAGATAAAAACGCACGCGCGAAGAAGAAGAAGAAAAAAAAGACGTCTCACGGTCCTATATATATATACATTTATTATAATGATATATAAAGCTGTGAACCTCACGCGTCGTTTATTATGGTTGAAATAATATATACTTCTTCGACGCGCCACAGCGGAAAATTAGTTCGGTTGTATGCGTGAATAATTATGAAAGTTGCGCGGGCGTTTTTCGCGGCTAGTATATATACGTGCGGAGAACATATATATAGTGTCTAGGCGCGAAGTATGCATAACCTCGCTAATTGCCGAGGCTAAGTCATCCGCGTTGAAATTTAGCGGTCGAGTGGTTGTGTAGGTGTGTGTACGTGTGTTGCTGTTACTGCTACTCTCTCTCCAAGGACTGCGTAAATATTCGTTGGTAGAGGTAGAGAGTATAGTGAGAGGGGAGGTTGATAATTCCTTGGAAAACCGCAGGGGTTCGTTAAAATCATTTAATTGCCGCGAATTAACTCGGCACGTTCTCTGAGGTATAGCCGCGCGCGCGCGCACAGCCTTCGTGGTTAATTACTTCTTTTGAATTCTCGTAGCTAAAATTAGAGGTTTTTCTATGATTTTCTTCTTTTTTTTCCTTTATTTTTGTTTCGTTGTGGAATGAGGTAAGAAGAAATAACTATACGCTTCGAGGCGTTGAATAATCATTTGATTCGAGCGCTTAGAAAAGTTTCTTTTTTTTTATTTAGTGGCAGTAAAGGCAATTGTTAGGGTGATTATTTCTTATTAATTATTGTGGAGCGAAAAATAAACATTTTGTTTGGAAAAAAAGAATTTGATCTATGTTAATCTTCACTGAAAATGATAAAATTTATATCTAGTATATATCTAATATCAATCTATCACATCCCTGGTAACATTGTCTTCTTACTCAGGTTTCTGAATCCTCGTATCAGACACTATATACGTCGCTAAGGGGGTCACATGTGTCGATTGACACACTTTGATCACGACACACATCACAACATGCTCCTTATGTAGCGTTCAAAGCTCTCGTCAAGTTGAAAAGTAATCAATCAATCGTCCATGCGTTAAATTGAGGTATCATGAGCGTTGAGTGTCGTATAAAGCTAGGGGCCTCGAGAAGAGCTTTTTGATTTTATTAAATTTTATGATTAAATTTTAATAAGAAACATGTATTTTTATTTCTAAACACGTTAATATAGAAACTATGCCTATTAAATATAATCTAACAAGAAAATTAGTTTTTTTTCTCGTTTTAGATCGGAGTGCTATTACAATTCACACTGCTGGTGTATATACAATATATACACTTTAGCCGCTATTATTTATTTATTTTTACCGGTAAGCCATTATTATTTTTATACTGACAGAATCCTTTTAATAAATACTATATCCACGTACTTTTATGTTAAAAAATAGTATTTTATAATAATGTCATGAATCATTAATCAGCAAAAGAAATAGACGTGACCATAAGCTCCGTGTAAAAGTGAGCTATTTTGCAACTGTTTTTGTTAATAATGTAGTCGGCGACCTTATAATTTCTTGGTAGCTATGAAAAGTTTAAGACTTGAAGAATATTTCAGTAAAGATTTCAAATTGATTTAGTATTTTACAAAAGTCGCTCATGCTACCTTAAATAAAAGTAAGTTTGTCACCTTGTAATAATTACTACTATATCCAAAACAGAAATGCTGAAACGAATATTTAACCTTATTCTTTTGTTTGTTTTTCATTTATCAACATGACAAACGACCTAATTTAAAAAACGACTTAAAAAAAAAATTAATACCTAATCTCGTCCCTAGAGGGCGAATACGAAAAACCCGTAATACACTAGTTTGAAATGACACCATTATTCATATCTTCTTTCATTTTTAATATATATTTCCTTATTCTTCCCGTTCCATCTCCTTCAACTTATATGTAACTGTAGATGCTTTAAGACATTAAAACCCATTTCTCGCCCCGTTTAACTAAAAAAACAGCGTCGCACACATACATACAACCCTCCTAGGTTCTTAACCGCCACGTAGCCGACTATTATCTCAACCACACCGGGCGCGCGGCAGTCAGTCCAAAAGAAAGAAACTCTGCTCGCAAACGTCGTCCCCCGGAATCGCGTCGAGAATCCTTGCGCGCGTGAAAAACGTCTCGCGCGATCGATCTCTTCCTCCTCCTGCGCGCGTTCTCGCACATTCGAGTCACGCTCGGGATCACTTATTTCCGGCGCTCTCGCACGCTCAGTCTCTCTCTCTCTCTCTCCTTCCAAGTTCCATCACTCGGGGTATGGTCGAAGGAGAAAGAGAGAGAAAGAAAAAAAGACAAGATAAACACGTGTGAAATTCTCGTGGGAGCTGGCGTCTCGCGTCATGGATCGGCGATGCCTGCGGCTATATACCGTTGCGTTCGTGCATGTTTATTTATCGTTGGGAAGAGAGAGAGAGGAGGGAGAAAAGAGATGTGAGTGAGTTCGACGGCTTGATGAGGATTTTCGGTGTCTTTGCGCAGGCGCGAATTATAGTTTGGCAGGAGGGTGACAGCGAAGACGATGAGAATCGTGCCGGAAGATGTCTTGGGAGTGGTGCTGTGAGCTGTGGTGTTATTATGACATTTCTGCAGTCGCTTGGGTTTTGTATTGGAGGCTGAGTGTAAGATGGTTGTATGTGAGCGCGCTATAAATAAATGCGAGGTCTGTGGTGTGAGCGATTTGGAATAAATGTATAATATCAAATTATTGGACAGAATAGTCCTACAATAGCTAGATAAAATCTGTTAATAACATTAGTATTTAAATGGCATCTATATTAAATTTAGAAAGCTCAAAAATAATACTCTAGATTAATATTATAAATCCGTAAATGGATATAGAGATGCTTCGAGTAGTTATAGAAAGAGTATTATTAAAGTATATTTTTGATTTCGCTATCTGTTAATTAAATCATGCGCAATCTTTTAAAAAGTATTGAATTGATTTTTATAGATTTTAATAAAATTAATAAAGGATATTCGATGAAAATAGTGTACTAAAATGTATAACTAAAATGTTTGATGTTCGGTATGTCGAGAGGAAATCCAGTGATTGTATGGTTACGTTAATTAAAGTAGAAGAATGACGATTGAAATCCCGTTCAAAGTTACCCGTTTGAAGTGAAAACTCTCAACTACTGTCAATACCATCAAACGAATTTTTGAACTTTCATAATGGCCAAAATTTTCTCTACATATTTTTTTCATTTTTCAAGATTTTCCAATAGACTCAAATTTTTCGATAAAAGCTTCTAGTATGTTCTCCAGATTTTTCAAAAATAAATCCTATCGTAAAGCGACTTTAACAAAAACTATTCAGACATAATCTTTTAATCTTTCGGCTCTATAACTTCACACTGTTCGTATTGTAAATCTAAGCTGCTACATCTATCAAGAACAAACAAAACAAAAATGAAATAAATAAAAATTTCCTTTGTCACAATCATCAAAGCAATTCAACCCATTCATTCCTGGCATATCGAAGTTTCCTCCTCCTCGACACAATTCATTACTCTCACCGAACCATTCGTAAAAGAAACCTCGACAAAGTCGTCGCGACGACGATCCTCCCCATCGCACCCTGCATCTAAAATTTCAACCACCGACGACGCATAGTCTACATATAGTCTCTCTGATTAAACCCCCCCGTATCATTAAAGCAAAAAACTTCCCAACCGCATTGATCGCACCGATAAATAATCAGGCAAGACACACTCACTATCTCTCTCTCTTCCCTCTTGCACACTCACCACTATCAACCCTTTGACCCAGAGTGAAAACGCGACAAAGCCGGCACGCGCGTGCTCGTTAATTACATCAATTATACGCGCCTCTCTCTCTCTCACTCACTCACGCCCGAGGGCCTCATTTAGCGCGCTTGGTAGAGAGAGAGAGAAAAACTCTTTGACCTCCTGGCAGTGTCGGCGACGTTGACGTCGACCGCGAGAACTGCTGCTGCTTCTGCTGGAGGGAATTTTTTTAATTACTTTCCAGAGCAGAGCACCACACCACACCACGCCGAGGCATTCGACGATTTTCTAGCGCGCCAATATGTGCATCCCTGAGGATTGCGTTTGCACACGCGCGCGCGTGCATCCCACGTCTGTCGGGGCTCGTCCGTTCGTTAGAGGCGCCGTGGCGTGAAAAAGCGAGGGAAAAGTCTTTGTGCGAAGAGGTGAGGGAGGAAGAGGCGAAAGCGATTGTAGCTCTGCGAGTGAGCGTATAGAGCGTGCGGAGTAGTCGGTAGGATTTTTTTTCTCTCTCTCTCTCTCTCTCTCGTTTCTTCTGTTTTTCTTTTTTTTTCTTTTTTTTTGTTCGCAGACGTGTTTGTGTGTGGGGAAGGGAGGGAGGGGATGTGGGTGTGTTTGGTCGTGACGGGCGTGGGGTTGATATGTTTGTAGCACTGTGCGTTGTGCGGGCGGCGCGTGGAAAGAGAGCTTTTGATTGAAAGAATTAGATTTGTAAGGGATAGGGAAGGCTTGGCGTGCCTTTTTCATGAAAGCTGGGATATATATTTTGGAATCGCGCGCGGTTGGCTTTATACTGACGGGTAGGATGAATTGCAAGTTGAAACGTATGAATAAAAAGGGTTTCTTTGTAATTTCATTATTTTTAATTGACTTGAAAGCACATATTATTTTTTATTCCTTTTTCTGAATTATTGCGGATTTCAAGTTTAATTTATGAAAGTGTTATATTTTAATTAGCAAATTCAGAACGTATGCGAATACCTTAAGCGTTGGCCATTAGATATAGTACCGACTGCTGCGTTTCCTTTTATCTGATAATATGTGGTGAGGGATTTGATAACTACAGTTAGACGTAAAATATTATTTTGCCAAACATACTTTGCACTCGATATTTTAACTAGAAAAATAACATACTTGTTTATTCAATTCTAACCAATTCTTTTTCCCTATGAAAATTTTAATAGCGTCATACTTAAAAGCCTAAAAACAATTTTATATATCGGACAAGTTCAATCTTCAAATTAAAAAGAAGCAAAACACTTTTACTTTTATCGCTTATATTATAGATTCTTTTTCAACTTCTGGTTGGCTATGCAGCTATTTTAGTTTCCGCAAACATCCCCTTTCCCTAGGTTTCCCCAAAAATGCGAATACCTGCGTTACCGAGATGTTTTAAAAATGCTGTTTCTTCTTTTAACAATTTCATATATACGTATGGAATTTTATCCATTCTATCTTTCACTATCTTCGATGCCCTAAAATTTCTCACATATTATGAGTATAAAAGCACACTATTAATATATATTTTCACGCTCTCATTTCGGTACATTAATTTTGATTCATCAGCAATATAATTCTCAATAAACCATAAACTTATATAATTCACGTAATTCGAACGTAATTCTGACTTTACGAACCCCCTAGAATCCTCGACCAACTGTTACCCAACCAGCCAGTATTGCACATTTTGCAATACAGTACAACCACATACGTCACCATCAAACATTCTCCCTGTCCTCTTTCTAATTCCTTCGTTTAATCTCCACGCTCATGGCATACACACACAGCAACAAAGGTGTGCACGCATTTACAAATCATCGCACCTCACCTCTCCAACCCCCCTTTTGCTCTGTTTACCTAGCACTTCTCTCGTGCGGATAGGAAGAAATCTCGCTACTCACTCGCTCTCTCTCACTACGCTACGCTGTGAAATCCCACGGGGAATCGCGCGGAATAATTAATTCCCGTAGCTCTCTCGCGCTGCTCTCTCTCTCTCTCCCGCGGAGTCGTAAATCAACGAGCGCGCGTTAATCATACTTACGTTTATCGGTCACGGGGTTGGAAAGGCAAAGGCCGATTGAAACGTTTGGTGCGCCGCCAATTCTACGGTGGTAGTTATATATATAGAGAGAGAGAAAGAAAATGAGCAACGCCTTTGTGAACGCGAGATTCAAGCGAGATTCGACGGTATAATGTGAAAGTGGGTGATTTTTGAGGTATGCTAATTTTCAGTAGAGGAGAGAGGCTGCGCAGTAGTTTTTGAATATTCATAAGAGGCCGTGTATTTTGTGGAATTTAAGGGATGATTTTTTTTTATCGGTGTAAGGGTTCAGCGTCGGTATAAAGGTAATATATACATGGATATAAGGATAATGTAGGAGTTTTTGCTATTCAAAGTTACATGGGTGGTTTCCGAGAAGTTAAGAAATACAATTTGCGAAGCAACCGCAGTGTTTGAAATGTTACGGAAAATTTTTTAATTCCAAGGAAAGGATGTTATTAATGCGCCTGTTGAATCTTTTTCCTCATATTTCGTAATTCAGCGAAATAATGTAAGAGTATGTTTAACAATTTTCTTAGAATTTTACTTTACTTTATCTCTCTTTACTTTAAAGTAACCCCAAAACTTTAAATTTTTTAAATTTCACATTTGACCACATTGTTTTCACGAGAAAAAAGGGCAATTTCAAAAGGATTTTTTTAATCCACTTGGCGTTACTAAATTCCTCCTCGTATAGGTACAAAAACATTGTCGAAAAAACAACAATCAAGGTGTATATATGTAACGATGCTATTCAACGAATATCTGGCATTTCGCATTATCTACATTTGCAAAACCAAACAGTATCGTTCGCGCGAAGCCAGGAAATTCATCGAATAAATCCTAGGATTTAACGCTCTACATAGACACACACATTGCCCAGTACCAAAGAGATTAGAAAATCGATTCGTCGACGAATGCTAATCCAATTATAATTCAGCCCAATAACTCGCATCCGCGCGCTCGCGCTGCGCCTTCTCTTCAATCGCCTAACAATAGCAACCGTATAGCACTCGACCGTTCGCTCACATTCATATATATATATAGCCGCGAGTGAGTGAAATAACCACGCAATTTTCGCGGGAAAGTCAAAAACCCTTTACAACTTTTATATCGCATTCGATGTTGAACTTTTTAAACGTAACTCGCGTTACGCACGCGCCCATATATATGTTCATCGCGTATATATAAATACCATCAATCGCGCAAGTGCGCGCGCGTTCCTGCTGAAACGTAAAATTCAACGTGCACACGAAATCCGACAATGGACGACATAACCGGAACTTTTACGTTTTATCCTGTTTAAAAAAAAAAAAGAAAAAATAAAAAAAAAATGCACGCGTGCGTGAACTATATACCGGTGAAAGGATCTTTTGACAGTTGCGGTGTTTGCGCGGCTCTTTTTGTTACATGTAAAGCCGTATACTGGTGGCAAATAATGGGAAAAAAGAGAGAATTGGAGAATTACAGAGAAACGGTGGAACGGAATCGAAGCTGCGCGCGCGAGAAGACGGCGACAATGCGTCTTTTCTCTTTATTTCGCTAGCCTTATACTCTCAAGAAGAGAGAGAGAGAGAGAGAGAGGGAGAAGGTATAGGAGTAAATCACGCTAAGACAACTGCGCGGAGCCTGAGAATTAAACGGGGCGGCGGCGAAAGTCCGCCTTCGGGTAGATTTATTATGCATGTTACTTGGTACCGCGCATGCGTATATATATACACCGTTGAAAAGGGCGCGGCGGCTGTATTACGTTAAGACACTTATCGTCGATTAATCACGCTTAACGTCGGCCAAGTGCGTGGAGGAGAAATTCGTACGTGTGTGTGGGTGCAGCTAGAGAGAGAAGGGAAGTGCGTTAGGAATTTTCTCTGCTTCGCAGGGTGCGCACGCGAGAGATGTCGGAGAGAGAGGTAAGGTTGGGAAAGGGGAGGATGAAGGAATATTCATTGCGCTCTCACTCTCGCTCTACTGCCACGAGGATCGTCGGGCTTTTCCGAATTGTGGAATATCAAATGCTGCGAGGTAAGTCGGAATCGAGGAAAGGAGGAGATGGTTTGATTTCGAGAATTGCATTTAATGATGTAGCAGAAGGTGTAGAGGAGCAATTTTCAAATCGTTGGGTATATTAGTGTTTATATGGGTAGGAATTTATAACGTAATTATTGTATACCAAAATGAATCGACTAATTCGTCTTATATATACACAAGTGTATATAAATTGAAAATAATTTTTTTTTTGGGTCGAAAAATGTTGACAGAAATGTAACAAATCAATGGGGCAGTTTAATCAAAAACATTTTGACAACATTGAAAGGACCTCAATCACTAATTTGTAACAAGAGATTAATAAAAAGCAATATTTCAAATGTCGGAAAATTCACACCTGCAAAAATACCATATATTTGAAACCGCTTCTTTGTACACGATGTGTATGTATATATTTAATTCATCAAAGTACTCTGATTGTTTTCAGATTTTACAAGGCCGCGTGAATATTTTTTTCAGACAACGATCACGGATAGAAATACAAATATATCAAATCGATAGGCAATACTTTTATTCTCACCCTATAAACCGACGGATATTTCAAATCCTCTGACAGAGTTGTTAATCTATTTGCAAATTTCGAAACTTCCAACCAGGCGAATGAAAGCGATATGTTTTTGAAACCGTATAGATGTAAAAGACACAATCGTGCTTCGATAACCAAGTTTACAGATATTTCTTATTTATCACTTTTAAAACCACGATTATTATACCATATATTCGAAATACTGATAAATAGCCCACTCCTGGTATATATTATTTTATAAAGTAAACGTCAGATTTTCTCCAAAAAAAAAGGACGAAGATAAGCCACCACCATCGCTACGCGACTGACTCTTATATATATAAAGACTCGGCCGTCCTGCAAAGAAGAGAGAAAGAGAGAGAGAGAACGAGAGTTGCTGACAAGTTTCGGGGGGTGACAAGTGATAAGAATGATCTATGTACCTACTGCCCGCGCGTACGAACAGAGAGAAAGAGAACCAGAGGATTCTTTCTCGAAAGTGCCCTCCTCCTCCTCCTCCTCCTCCTCCTCCTTCTTCACCACGCACGCGACGTGACTAAGTTCATCCAATCACAAATGTATTTTCTTTTTTCGCCCATGCGTGACAGAGCGAGTCTATTCTCACACAGTATACTATACAGTATAGTAAAAAAAAATAAACGTAACCGAAAGCAAGAAACAAAAAAGAAAAAAGAATCGCTTCGAGCAAATAAATGTAGCGTAAACAGTTAACCCTTGTATATACGTATACGTATATATACACTTGAGATTTCAGTCGTATAGGCGAGGACACAGACGCGCGGAAGGCGCTTTGTGTTGATTTTCTTAGGTGTGCAAATGATGAATCGCGCATGCACGCACGCGTCTTGTGTTCCAGCCGTGGAAACTTGTATATATATACCTCGCGCAGGTGGAAGTTGGATAAGTGGAGCTTCAAGCAAGAGAGAAAGAGAGAGAGAGTTTGCAAACGCCGCATACTCTACCTCGAGGCGATTAAACGCGCCGCGTGCGGAAAGATACAGAAGCCGACGTGTGTGAGAGATGTATAAGCTTGATATGCGCACACCTATATATATGTCATGAATTCGTATAAGGTAAATATGGCTCTTTGCCCTTTTCCGGATACATATACATACATATAGTTTAGTGTTTATACTACCATGAAAGAATAAGTTAAGTATAATTTATAAAATTGTTATTGTAAGCTATTATCCGAGTAGTTTGATATATACACATACACTTTAACTTTTCTCACGCCAATAGATTTTGTTCAGGTCGATAAAAGAAGGGAGGAAGGGAGGGAGGGAATCGTGTTATTTTATTCGTCCCTCCCTAACAATGCCCATCTGTATGTTGTATATCCAAAAGATAAAATCATGACGCGTTACCGGACTGAAATGCTGCCTCGTGTCGTCGCTGGCAGTGGCGTTGACTTTTTTTCTCTCTCTCTCTCTCTCTTGCCACCAGCTCCTCGTATCTCGAAGCGCCCGCGCGCAACACACTAACGACATTTACGATCGCCCGACGTCATGTCTGCTGAGCCGTCGCGAGGTCGGAGAGAGAGAGAGAGAGAGAGAGAGAGAGAGAGAGAGAGAGAGAGAGAGAAAAGAAAGGACGACACATAGGCTGTGTGCCGAAGTTTATCTCTCTCTCTCTCTCGAAAATTGGCACACAGGCAGCGAGCATCGATCCGAGAGTACAGGATAGAGGGAAGAGAGAGAGAGAGGAGAGAACTTGTCCCTGTTTCGCGGCCGGCTTCCTTCGATCGTGTAACTTTCTTAATTGTCTCCCGTGCCTTGAATGTCTGTTTAGTTTTTGCGTTAGTTCATTGAAATGTACTGGAAAGTTCTCTCGTCATTGGGCCAGAAGACACACTAGAACGTTGATTGGAGGATATTTTTGTTACTCCTCATGGCAGAGTACTTTTCTAATGATTCTTTTGGTTTGTTTATAAATATACATAGTAATGTAAAAATTGACCTAATTCTTAACGATTTTTGGCAAAACTTATAATGTCTACCAAACGAATTTAAATTATATTATAAATACTTTTTCTTCTCATTTAACCAGCAAACAATGTATATAACTTTCAATTTTCAGCACCATTTGTCACCGAAAGTGGCCATTTAAAACAAAGAAAAAAAATGATAAATCATCGTAATAGTGACAAAAATAACCGCCACCTCCATTGAAGTTTGTCAAAAAGTCCACGAAATTTCGAGTAAAGAACTTCCCAAACTATTGATCGTACCTATATCTCGGAGGACCTTTTCTTTTCACGACCAAGCTGAAAAAAGCCCATCACCACACACACACACACACACGTATAGGCTAGAAAAAAGAAACTCTCGCGACAGGTCGCGCATTAAAGCTAAGAGACGACACACACACACGCGACTATGTCACCGTCGATTAATCACTAGGTAGGTATATGTGAGAAAGAATCCTACTCTGTGTGTGTATATGGTGTATGTATATATAGCTAGATATATCCACATATATAAGACTTACCAACAACCTCGAGGAACAGAAATATACTGGTGGGCGGATGAGTCGATACCTGGCACTCGTAAACACCAGCGTCGCGTATCTGTACGTACTTGATCTCCAAAGTCCAATCCTCGTTGTGCTGGAAATGCCGTGCTTGAAACCTTTCGTCACTAGCATACGTCGTCAAGCCGACGGTCAGTAACTCGTGGTCTTTCTTACGTCGGATCCACGTCACCTGTAACATTAGGATATTGTTTTTTTATTCGATTTTAGTTCAAGTGTCACTGGACACACACGCGTGCAAATCTTATCAGAGAGAAAGAGCAAATATTTCTTTATTCGACGAGTGGTTGACGGGGGAAAAAGAGAGGGAAAGAGAAGGAAGGAAGGTTTCGCTTGGTTTATTGTTGTCGAGGATTCAATGGGCGAGGGTGAAGAAGGAGAGACGAGGGAAAGTGCGGAAAGGTTTGATAAAGCCAGTTTCGAATTTTACTCAGTCGGTCGTTCAGAGATTGGCTCTCGTTTTCTTATATGAATTCGCGGTGAAATATCAAATGTCACTTGACGATATGCGAATATGATTGGGTATAGGAGGAGGTTTATTCGTTTGCATTGCGGATAATATTGGAATTGGACAGTGGTGAAGCGTTGGGGAAAATTGTATTTGCGCGGGGTCACTTTAATGTATAGAGGATAGGGGTAGAGGTGTTTCGATTTTATAAGATATTTAAAGTATATGCTGGCGTTGCTTATTAATAAATTGGTTAGAGATTTATAAAACTAATTAAGAATTTTAATCTCTAAATAATAATATCAATTTTATATGGTCATATTTCAATATTTTGCTCACATTAAAGAAAAAAAAGTAACGGAACCCTTATTTCCTATAAATTTCTTCAGTATATCTCCGCCCAACAAATGACAAATTATATCATATATGCGTACATATACATATAAGCATATAGTTATATATATATATTCCACCAACTTACTCTCAACACCATTAAATTTTCAACCTGCGACCATACCACCCGTCCAGTGGCACTTCTTCCTCTCTCTCTCTCTCTCTTACTCCACCCACCCTAACGAATTGTTTATACAAAGCACATTGTTCGCGAGATCCTCTCAGCTTGCGGATGATATACGGTATCCCGTTGACGTCTTAACTATTTCACGCTGAGAGGTTTCCACGCGCAACTGCATATATACTAGTATATATACATATATGTGTGTGCATATATGTGTGTATGAGGAGGGTATAAGAGGCAAGCGTGAAGGGATAGAATGGAGGGAACGTGTATGCGGAGGGTCTGAAGAACACTTGATATGAAAACGTCGTGCACGCGCGTATATATATATTGAGTGCCGCTGCACACGAGCACCTCAACTTTGATTGCAATTAGCGGCTGAAGGCGTGTGTGCGTGTGCGAATATAAGGGACGAGGAGGAGTATATAGGGAACGAGGAAATTGGAGAACAGTCAAGTTGACGCCTGCATGCGTGCGTATTTTATATTTGAGGAATATGTGCGGTCATGGGAAGTGTTGCAACTATTATAATCGGTGGTTAAGGTATGTAGCGTATGGTGCTTTGAAGGATATATGATAACACGTAATAAACGTGATGATCAAAGTAATTGTTTTTTTTTTATTTATAAAATAGAAGCGATCGGATCGTTGATCGTTTTATTATTACTAAGTCAAAGTAGACATGGATTTTAGTGTTATTAAAATTTTAGTAAGCCATTCATAAGGAATTTTCGTTTCGTTCGAATATTCGCAATTAATCAGAGAATATAATATCCATATAGATATCTATGTTATTAATGTGCCGCTCTGGTATCATGACATTCGTTTGTACCCTCGATATAAAAGTAGATGCAAGGGAAATCCGAAATGCAATATCGCTTAAAGATTAAATGTCGTTGTTGTTGTTGTCGGGTTACCCTTTCTCCCTCCCTCTCCCTCGCCAATCAATCCAATCGGAATATGAAAGTTTTCATTTCGATATTTTGTCGCATCCAATCAGGTTATCGATTTATTATACGGAGAGACTTCATTTCAGAGATGAAAAAGCAGGTTTTAATAGGCCCCCAGGCTGTTCGTTAAATTACGGTAACAAGAAAATCTTTGCAATTGCGCGAGATCGAAATGAGTATCTTTCCGTTACTCCGAACTATTATATTTATAGCTCGTTGTGTTTTCTGCTCTAAATAACGAAAATTATCAATTTAAATTACTCTCTTTTAATAAACCAGGAGATTATCATTGACGATGATAGGTATAAAAAAAACGTTTAATTACCGCCCCCTCAGCTCTCTCTCTCTTTCTGTGTGTGTGTGTGTGTATTCTCTCGTAGCGAACAATTTTCACGAATAAAAAACTTTAAATTAACCCGTCCGTTAAATCGCGAAATAAACCGAGAGCGCGCGTTCTTTCAGCCAAACTTCAAAATAGACCGCACGCGCGCGCGATAAAACTTGAAAAGCTAAAGTCCCCTTCCTAGCTCACCCTTTTTTTTTTATTCTCGAGTCCGTGCGGAGAGGATAAAAATTAAAAACGGAAAATAGTGAAAAAAGATACTGTCCGGCGACCCCGCAGGGCAACTGCGACTATTCACTGCGAGTTTTATACGCGACTCGTAAAATCTATGAAAAAATGTGTTTTGTTATCTTTCGAGGTAATCTGCGTGAAGTTGAGGTAGTTATGGGAAATAGTAGGAGTAGGTCGGTGAATAAAGTTATACTTGCGACTAAATATATAGTATATCAATATTTTATCATCATTTTTCTCAATGCGATTCGTTAATATAAATATTTATTTGCTTTATTAAAACATTATGTTATTATCAAAAAAAATCACATCACATATCATCAAGTATACTATATTAGATCAGAACACTTCATAGATTATATTTTACAACTATAACGGATTTTACGATTGTAAACAAACCAAAGCCTTCCAACAATTAACCAAGTAACATTTCAACCCCTCCCTAAAACTTTCACCAACTATAACCCCGACTTCCAAAACCAACAATCTCCCCCCCACCCACAAAAACCCATCATACTATAACCCTGTTTACAACCTCATATAACATTACACGTTTCGCAACCCCCGCATAAGATTTACGCAATAATGACCCGTTCGCATTCCCCACGCGGAGTCGATCGTATTTTCCGGCACGCGTGCACGTGGAAATTGAGGAAAGGGGGCGAGAGATTCCTCGGCAAAGTGTGACGAATGGCCGGTGCGCGAGCGCGAGCAAAGCGGTGCGCGGGTTTCCCCGACAAATTTACAGCGAATACGTCGAGGTCATTCCGGCCGTACGCACGCGGCATTTACATCGACGACGACGACGACGACGACGTAGAGAGAGAGAGAAGCGACGCGACAACGTCGAACGCCGATCTACCGTTCGACCTCGTAAACGTTATACTGGTGTATATAGTGTGTGTGTGCGTAAACGCGAACACATACACGCGTATGTTGTGTCCTCGATTGTATACATCCCACACATACACATACCGGTGTACGTTCGATATTTTCGGTCCGCAATAGATCATAGAGCTACTACTATTTTTTTTTATTTTTCTTGTTCTACGTACGAGAATATAGTTGATAGAATAGCATTTGGGGGGTTGAACTTTAACGTATATCTAAATGACAGATTATGGTTTCTTATATGACTTTGGTATAAGTTTCGTACATATACGATCCTTGGGCAATTCTTCGTATATATATAAACGTCCCTATAACTCTTTGCTATACTTTCTACGCGACTTTTCGCTACAATTTAGAGCAACTGTTGCAGTTCGCGCGCAGACGACGACGAAGAAGAAAAGGAAGGAAGAAAAAAATGACATAAGTTGGACCCGCGGATATTTTATTCCCAGGACACTTTAATCTTAGGTAAAAAGTTTTTCCTCGCGAATGAAGGAAAACAAAAAAAAAAAGAAAGAAAGCATCTTGATAAGAAAAGATTGATTTGTATTTGTCTGCGGAGACCGAGAAAAGAGGAAGAAAAAAAAGATTGCACGACCAGATTGACTTTTTACTTCAATATATCTCACGGTATGGGTTTACTTTCTTACATATTTCCGCGTGTTCTGAAGACCTATACACTGCCATATATAGTACATATACCATGTGTGTATGTGCAATTGCACGCACGAACGAACCGCCGTGTGTCAATATATCGCCCACAATACCTATCAGTGTCCCGCGTACACATTTTCCTGTTTACTTCACTTCGGCCAATAGTAGTAGTAGTACTGTTTCTAATCCCGTCATTATTTACCCTTCGCGCGATAAATCAATATATATATACCTTCACTTAATATAACCGCGAGCGTATACCATTTTTCCAATAGTTCTCTCTGTATACTATATACCCACACCGACACGTTGCAGATTTCACTTCACTTCCTTCGCTATGTATAAGCTGTGACACATCTATTTTAAATCCTGCAATTCTTTATACTTGTATATCTCGAGAGAGAAAAAAAGATTAACAGTCGCGCACCGCAGCGTCTAATGGTTCACAGCCATTCTTTACCGTTCCGCACCGAGACAATTAAAATTTCTTTCTTTCTTCTTCTCGTTTTTCCACTGGTATAGATATGATTGATGCGTGCGCGCCACGGTTGCGGTAGAGAAGCTCGGGTTCTATATCGTCTGTAAGCAGCGAGGAAGACGTATATAAATAAGAGAGAAGCGAAAAAGTAGCCGTTCGAATTGCTAAAAGGAGAACTGGAATCGACGGATTAGTGGTTGCGTCGTTAATAATGAAAGCAGCGGAGCTGATGGTAAGAATCATAAATATTGCTAGGATGAATTCGCTATGGGGTACGTATAGACACTTGTATATACGAGGAAAAGTGATATATAAACGAAAGATGAAATATTTCATTTTGACGAGTTGTGAGACACGTATGTTGACTTTTTCAGTTTCTTAATTTATTGAATGTTTGAAAAATAAATGTTTCTATGCTGTTATTTTAAAATATAAGGTGATATAAAAAAAATTTTATACGATGTATACGAGAGAAAAAAAAGGGTACAAAGTTGCTAAAGAATGTATATTTGACACTTTATCGATAAGGATATTGCACGACGCTAACATGACGTCGTACAATCGTTTCGGTAAATCTTGACCTGAATAGGACGCGGCGTTTGATATAGCGATATTAGGAATATTCTAGTATCATTTATAGCGTATATTGTCGAAAAATAAATACGGAGAATCAATAAATTTTCAAACGCGTTATATGAAATTCTTTATGAATATAAGGATATGGCAGACAGAGAGAGAGAGAAAGAGAGAGAAAGCTTTTATTTTTAGGTCGAAGAAAAGTGGAACTGGAAATGCATTACAACGTAAAATTTTTAGCAAGCCGTATCGATTTATAAAATGCAGCGCTGGTAAGTTTCGAAGTTTCAAGTGTCACCGCCGCGACATTTGACCGAATATCCTTTCATTATGCGCTCTAAAATGCTGAATAAAAGATTCCCAGCGTTTTATAATGTATCAAATAAAAAAAGAAAAAAGAAAGGAACGATCGGTAAAATACATTTGAAGAAACTTAATATTGCTTTTATACGCTTTTTATAAAAACTCTTGGAGATTGAACAAGACTTTAAAAAGAAAGACGATACGCGCGCGGAAACTATACGCGAGACAGCAAAAACCGTTAACTGATTGAAATAATATTTTAATTAGTCAGCAAATCTCGGCTTCCTTCTATTAAGAACAGATTCGTTATGCAATCGTTCTATATAAGTGAATTGTTCCGAAATAGAAACACTTTGCGCAGCATATAAATATATAACCTGAAAATGTGACGATTTAAAGACACTAAGAGAATATTTATTATTTAAAAAAAAGTCTGGGGAGGGGTCACGAGGATATATATATTGATGTTATTTATTTTAAGCCCGTTCGACGCACGCA
>JAWWEQ010021327.1:0-29300 GCA_035583055.1 Torymus tubicola
AATAGAATTATCTTAATAATTAATAGAAATCTACTAAATTTCGTGAAAGGGTGAGTTTGTCCCACGATTACTCAAGAGTATAGTAATTTTTAAGAGAAATATTCTTTCCGTGCAGATATCTTAAGTTCTAGTCAATGTTTTGAAATGAAACAAATTGCAAAATATTTCTATTTGAATGACGAAATTAGCAAGTGTTTGGTCCACGGGGGTGGTAACCTTTAATTTTTATTTCAGTCCAATTTTTATAATAAAAATGTGCAATTTACTTATAATCTAGAAACGTCTATAGCCGAAATACATATAATTTTTTATAATATAAAAATGCGTATAGCCCAAATACGCAGAATTATTTTTTATAATGTAAAAATGCGTATAGCCGAAATACGCAGAATTTATTGTAATGTAAAATTGCGCATAGGCGAAATACGCATGATTAATTCAATAACAAATGTGCATAATTTTTTATAATGGAAAAATGATTATAGGCGATATAGGCATAATTTGTTATAATGTAAAAATGCGTTCAGGCGATATACGCATAATTCTTTATAATAAAAAAGCGTATAGGTGAAATACGCACAATTTTTATAATGTAGAATTGCGTATATGCGAAATGCGCATAATTTGTTATAGTAATACGTATAGGCGGTATACGCATAGTTTTTTGTAGTAATAAGTGCGTATATGCGAAATGCGCATAATTATTTATAATGCAAAAATGCGTATAGGCGATATACCCATAGTTTTTTGTAATGTAAAAATGCGTATAGGTCTGGTATCTATAACGCGCAATTTGTTTAAAAGAAAGGTTTTCCTTGAAATTTAGCCTAATACATATACTAGGTAATTTCTCCATTTTTTTCAATCAATAATATATTTTAATTATTTGTAGTTAGTGCATGTATTATTGTTGTATATCTTTATTCTTTGTAATTAGTGCATGTATAATTGTTCTATATTTTCACTCTTTATAGTTATACTTCAGTAGTCTGTAATACTTTTTAGTACTAACAAATGTTAAATAAAAAAACAAGAGAAACGAAAAAGAAATAAAAAGAAAAAATCTGGATATGCAGAATGTGAATAACATTTAAAAAAATAAACCAATGGACGAAGTAACAGAAATAAGAAAAATTTTAATTAATTTATTGAATAATGCAAATAACTATAATAATGGATAATATTTAAAAAATAATGTTATGTAGTTAGTGCATGTAATGTATCGTACTTCAGTACTCTGTGGTATTAAAATAGTTGAATCAATAAAAAGTACTGCTCGAATTAAAAAAACAATGAATATATTTCAAATTATTTTTCTGATTTGGTTACGATTTTGAGGTTAGAGTAGCACAAAATAAATATGTCGTTCATAGTGTACCAATGCACGTCCTCTCAGAGTATTTTCTTGAACCAAACTCTATGGAGAACTAAATTTATAGCGCCATCTACTGTATAATATATCAAACTTTGCTCCATCTATATTTACCGACAGAGCTTTATACAGGTTTTGTTGACATCTTGTAGAAGAGATCGTATTTTTGTAAAAATGGAAAACGAACGATAGATTTTTAGTATTGGTGGTTGAGTATCTCGGCGGAACGATGAAGAGCGACGTATCTCAGCGTAACAAAAAAGACTGCCGTATCTTGGCGCGACGATGAAGAATGTCGTATCTCGTCGAATAATTTTCTCGAAATTTTGTAGTGGTAGGCAATTTTACAGCACACACACATATGCACGCACAGACACGTACGCACACACACACACAATTAGTATCTGTTATTTCGGGGACATAGACGTAGTACCGGAACGCTGCCGCTAGGCGTCTCCGGTATCGTAACACGCGGTCAAACTTGAACAGCGCGAGTATCAAGGAACAAACGGTCCTAGAGTTGGACGGACAGGCTTCGCCTAGTTTTGTAAAAAAAAGCTTCATTTTTCTGTTTAAATATTTGATAACGTATAAAAAATCTGCCATAAAATTAATAAAAGCCTATAAAAATATATAGAACGCATTTACACAGATTGATATTGATTTACAATCAAACTGTTGTTCTATGAACATTTAGGTTGACCTATGAGGTGGACTTTCCACAACTGAAGTTTATCAACTTAAGATTGTTAGAGCATTGTTCGAGCTGGCTACATTATAACCCCGGGCGAAACTGAAACGGGAGACTTAACGTTTTAAATTTTCCATAGAATTTTGGCTTCAGTGACATCGTACTTTTGAGTAACAAAAATTATTTTTATTTAAGGTACTAGTACCGCCTGGAGAGGTGAAAAAACTAGAAATTTAAATATTTTTTTTCCAGCGTCTTTATTAGATGTCGTTACAAATTTTTTATATATTACCATTTTAGTCTTCAAGTTTACAAAAAAACTTTTTAAGTTTTTAATTTGCAGTTTCATCTCCAGAGGGCGTCAAAGTTGGCGGCTAAAAAAACCATGCTTCATTGAGGACAGTTAATCTCAGGATTGGTAAATCCGAAACAAAAAATCCAACGAGGTTTTAAAGAGGAAGTGCACTTATATAGGAATTCACCACCTTATGTAAAAAACGATAAATAAAAGTTTGTCGATTTTTGAAAAAAAAAAGTTTCAAAAAATCAACCTTTTTTCAAAAGTAAAAAAATTTCTTTTGATGTTTTTTATTACATTTTATATTACATAAGCTGAGAGAAAAAATATTTAAATTTTTTGTTTTTTCACCGCTGTAGGCGGTACTAGTACCTTAATACGATATCTATTTTATGAATTGTAAATTCCATTTTACGATTTGATAATGTGTGTTATGATATACTAAAATACCTCTTTAGAGCAACACAGCCGATCTGAGGCTGTAAAATGTTGTGGCTACGAAGCGAATATTATTGTATGAAATACTGTCCGTAATCTATCTGTCCGCAGGTACTTTTTTGAGTATGACAGGCGGTTCACGTTAATTTTATTCACTAAACGACTAAAGATTATGCACAGCCTTTCTGAGTATATATAATGTATTATATAATCGACAAGAGCATCAAATCGATTTATACGGACTCAAAACAGTCTCAAAGATCACATTTATGGACATCTAGATAAAACAAGTATATTTAAGTTCATACGATATAATATTTTATTTCATAAATTTATCAGATATTAAAATTTGAAGATATAAAAAGCAGTTTCAATTTTCTCGTTGCTAATTTGTATTTGCGGAAAAGAACACTCAAATAGTAATATTTGAGTGTTAGTTTTCGTATCGACATGAAATCAATAATTTTTTTTGTCTCAAAAAAATCTTTTTATCTAACCTGATGCTAGGTTATACCACTATAAATACATTTATGTATTTATAGATAGTCTATAGATCCCGAATACGAACATAAACATACCGAGGACAAACGAATTCTTTTTAATATAAACTCCCGAAAAAAATTAATTAGTATGGGTGTATCGAGAATTATTCTAAAAACCATTGAACATTTTTTTGCCGTTGCAAGGATTCATCATTAAAAATGTTTAAAGTTAATTCATAAAATTGTATATTCATGAAAGATTTCGCTTCAAGTAAAAAGGTAAAAGTAGCGAGTTACCAAAACTTCAAATTACAAATTTTCTTTTTTAGTATCTCGAATATTTTAAAAAGTTTTAATTTTTGGTTTTATGTACAAATATTTAAGCATACTTAAAAATTTAAATTTTGCCGTGGATAGCTCTATACAAATTTAATTAATTCAATTTCCGGTCTATTTACCAATCGAGGATTTAACTCATACGCCAGACTTGATTATAGTACAAACTTTTGATGAGACTTTTACAATATTTTTACGAATAAAAACTATAAGAATTATTTCTCAGTCGTCGTGACATTTACATTTTTTTCATAAATATCGGTTAAGTATTTCAGTGAAAATTGCAGTATATTCAATAAAAATTACTGTTCGTACGATAAAATTTTTCTGATTTACAAAAATTTATGAACGTACAGTATTCTTTATGTGCACGCGACGTTATATTGTAATTAGTAGAACTTCGCTAATAATATACAGCTTTTATAATCCTATTCGTTCGGAATAAATGCGTTTAATATAAATTATATTTCGTTATTTTTAATAAATTAATTTGCTTATATTGAGTATATACCACATGAAGGTCCGTAATACCCAATTAATTTAATTAATATAATGAAGTTCGTTAATAGTAAAATAAATTTTACAATAAAAAATAACATTTTTTTATAAAATAATATATACAATCCGTTTATCGATAATCGAATTTATTATGTTGATGAAACTTTGATAAAAAGTAACATTAGATATCCGCGTTTATTATAACGCATTAATTTTATTATGAAACTTATATATATATAAAGAATTTGATGATACGCTATCCGATTTTACGTCGATATAACGCCGCGCCATATAATATTATACGGACAATTTTATACAAGGGAACATACCCTATTAAAGCTGCGCAAGAGCTTTATTTCATCTTTTTTCATTGGTCGTTAGATTTTGCGCGGGATTAAATGAGAAAATTTAAATTTGAAAATTCATTATATTAAGGGACAAAGTTTAATATTTTAATTTATAATTGAAAATAATGTGATTCGCAATTTTTTTGCATTTTCGAGCTTCCTGCAAACTTGAAAATTTACGCAGGATAGAAGTTTGTTATTAGTTTGCTTTTTCAACTACGTTCTAACTGCCGAAAATTTCTGAATTTTTTTTTACTAGTTTGTTCAATAGATAATAAAAAAAAAAAAGAAATTCGATTGAAAAAGAACAAGCTTTAGTAGACGCAAAATAATAATAATTTCAACTGAAAATGGCGTGAAATACTTTTTTACGGTTGTGCAAAAACAGAACAGTTATAGACTCACTAAAATTTTGTATATTCTCCTCTACATTAGCCTCTTCAAGCTGACTTTTTTTCGAGAATTTAAATTCATCGTAATCCTGTTCCAATGAACTGCTCATCTCCAATCTGCAAATAATAATATAATAAATAAATAAAAAGCAATAAAATCATAACATTAAAAAGCAAACAAGTTCTCTTCCCAAGCGACAAATTAAATTATTATTTTAATTGGAAAATAGGGTTCTGCAGTGTTACTCTTAATTCAAATAAAAAGAAAAATGTTGAAAAGTAAAATTTACTACAGTCAAAGCATAAATGATAAAAAGTTGAATGCGCCTATATGTGATTTACGCGGCCGGCTTTTATCATATGTCTAATCTACTGGCAAGCGCACGGGTTGTATGTATATATACATAGGTATGTGTATAGTGCTTCAAAACAAATAAAAAAAATAGTCGTTTCGAGCACATACAATTTTTGCTAAAACACTCACAGCTCTCTCTTTCTCTCCCTCTCTTTCATTCTCTCTTTCTCTCTCACTTGCAACTAACGACCAACCAACAACCAGACTAGCAATGAATGTATTTATAAACAACCAATGATTGAGATAAACAGAGTAAGTAAGACGTGCCTTTTCGTGATAGGACGCGCGAGGCTGTCACTCTTCAGTTGTCGCCGGAACAACAGCGCATTATAACATAAATTATGCGTGTGTGTGTATGTGTACGTATTGCCAGACACTGCTGCTGCTACATATATATGGCTTCAGCGATCACCCACAGCAATTTTCTCGTCGTTGTCTGCTCGAGCCTCAACAGCAACAATAATAACAGCAGCGATCGGCGGCGTTCCTGATGCACTCGGACGAACGTGTAACCTCATTTCGGAGCACCAGGCACTTTGTGTATATATATATATATATGTGTGTGTTGACGTATTTAACCACGCTCTTATAGACACTGTTCACAGCACTGTACAAATAGAAGAAAAAAAACGTCGATCGTCAAGTATATCACACAGTATAGAATTCTTTTACCGTAGCACAGACACACGCGAGCACAATTATCTATATACACAAAACGAAGAAGTGACGATGAACTGTGTACACGTCGTCGGCTGCTTACGAAAATCGTGAAGTCATGCCTCACGTATAGGGCGTCGCACGAATTGAACTAAGAGGAGAGAAAAAAAAACGAAGAGAGAAAAACCGGAGCGCACGAGATCGGCGCTCGTTCACTATACTTCTCGCGTTCAAGGGCGCACGTGACACGCGCTCCCGCGCTGTACAACAACTCTCCGTCTATATCTCTCTCTTCTCTCTGCCTATATAATTACTGCGCTTCTCTCTATTTCCGCTTCTTCTCCCACGCGAGGAAAGCAAAAAAAAAGTACACCCGGAAAGCACTCGCGCACAGATATATGCAGAAATACGCGCATACAAATACATACACACACCTGTTCACGGTGGTGATTGTATTAGGAGCGCAACAGTATTGGTAGAGAGACGGACCCGCGAAAACAGAGCGTGCGCGCGCGCCGCGTAGACGAGGCGAGTATGTGTACTCTACTGCTGTTGCCGCAGCGGGACATAAGCGCTGCTGTGCTGCTGCTTCGATGGTGGTGCGCGCGCGCACTCACAGGCCACGACGGAGCGAAAAAATCCGGCGCTGCTGCTGCTGCTGCTGCTGCGCGAGGTCTGACTGACACATGGATAGTGCGCGCACACACAGAAACACACAGGTGTAAAGAAACTCACAGACATAGCAGTGTACAGCTATATAGCGACTCCCCCGTTACTGTAGTGATGTAATGCGCGCGCTGCTGTGCTCTTCAGTTTGTAAGAGAGAGAGAGAGAGAGAGAGAGAGTGGGGGAAGCACAGCTGTGCTGCTGTACTAGCTGCTGCTGCTTCGTGACTTTTTCATACTTTGTCTTCGTAGCATACCTATATATATATATATATATATATATATATATACATAATATACGTGTAGCTACACGAACAGCACTTATAGCAACGCGTCAGCAACGTTGCTGGCTGAACCAGTGGCGCCGTTTGCTCGGCGTACCGCCGTTACCCCCACCACGCGGAAAGTACACATAGACTAAATGGATGGACAGACGCGGGGAGAAAGAGAGTTGTTGTATATAGTATTGGGATCGATGCGCCGATCGTTAGTTTTTATGGATAGTTATATGGATATATACGTGGAGAGGAGGGGGGGAAGTGATATATGTGGTATTGGAAAGGTGACGTGGGAATTCGTGCGTTTGGGTGCTGAGGTTAGTAAGGTTTTGGGGCGGGGTTCTCTCAGATCGATCTGGGAGTGGGGAGAGAGAACGGCCGAGAATAAGCTCAGAGAGGAATTTTGAAAGTCCTCCTTGTAGGTCAGAAATAGGATGGATCAATAAGTCACGTCTGGTATGTGTGTGCGTGTGTGTGCGTGCATATAAAAGCATCGATATAACCATAGTCTCAGGTACTTTTGAATTTTTCATTCCCCCGAGCTTTTACCACCATTACTATCCGTCATTGGTACGCGTCCATTTGGATTTCGTGACTAAGTATAACGAGAGCGAATATATAGGTAGTACTTCGCCTCCGACGTTGTAGGCTAATCAGCGTAATGGAACTTTTCAACCCGACTATATACGTGTACTCAGGAGTAATTGGATATGTGTTATCTTCAAAAATCTCGTTAAAAAAGACGAGAACACGCGAGAGTTTCATCAGTTCAAGGCTTTCATTACCGTCGTAAATCCATTACCGACCGCCTTTAACTTCACGTTAATACCTGAGCTGACGCGCCGGTAAATCCTACTTTCCTATGTGTGCTCTTTTTCCGTGGAACATTCCAGAGCAGCGCTCGGTATACATGTACACGCATACAGGGATAGAGAGTTGCTAACTCGCAGCTACGTATATATAGAAAGTTAGGATATTCACAGTGGCTTCCCGTTAGAGTTTCCAACTTCTCTCTTTTCACTCGAAATACTTTGGAATATCTCGACGGCTTCTCCCCTCCACTCTCTTTCTCTCTCTCTCTCTTCCTCTCTTCACCTCTATACATAGACTATACTACCGCCCTGCTATATACGACAATCTATTTTCTTAGATCTATTTTCTATCTCTTCATCGCTCGCCATCGCCGCTATTATACTATTTCGAATAATAGCAAGCTGGTATACGGATAGAAGGGGACTCTTGTGGCTCGTTATTATAAGTTGGGTCAGGTTGTAGTGCGCGATTTGGTATTCTCGTGAGCTCGTGCGTCAGGAGAGGGGAGGGACGGGACAGAGCGAGCTTTAATTTGACTCAAAAACGTGTAATGGATTGCTGAGTCGGACGCGCGCGCGCACGTAGGCGGGGTGAATAAGCCCACAAGCGCTGTGATCACGTTATACCACAGAGAGGAGGGAGAGAGAGAGAGAGAGAGAGAGAGAGAGAGAGAGAGAGAGAGAGAAAGAGAGGAAAGATAAGTACATGACCTGTGCGCGTTCCTTCTTCCCCTTCTCCACCTTACATTGTGCATATAGCAACCGAAGCGTCACGAATACCAATACATCCAGACACGTATGCCGATGTATATATATACACACGCCAGCTGCGTATGTGTCGCTGCATTACAGTCAGCCAAGCGTACAGTCTGGCTATCGTTGTATCTCTCTCTTTCTCTCTCCTTCCTTCTTGCTTGCTCACTCGCTGACTCGACGCAGTGCTCGAGTATATATACTGTATAGTTAGCTGCTCGCTCTCCCTCTCCTTCCCGCCCCTCATACGCGCCGTTTATAAAATACCCGAGATACCGGAAAAGTCTGAACGGAATATCCAACTGTCCAATTGACGGCGCGCGCAAGGGGGGGAGGGAGAGACAGTGTGAAAGAGAGATAGAACAGGATTGCCTTGGAAATGTTTGTGCGCGCAATGGTTATACTATCTCGCTTGCTCTCTCTCTCTCTCTGTGTCGAGTATGCGTGTGTGTGTGTGTGCAAGAGAACTGCGCAGTTGCGCAAGCGCGTTCTGCTTTATTGGATCGCCCCTCAGTATGATGCAGAACTGATGCATAGGTTTACGTGTACTGTATGCATGCATGTATGCGTATAGGTATGTATGTACGTGTATCCACGACGGATTGGATGGATATATATATATATATATATATATATATATATATATATATGTAACGAAACCGAAGAGCCTTGCGTGTAAGGAGCTTAACGGCGACGGTAGCCGCTACCGCCTCGTTGCCTAAGTGGGGCTCTTGGGGATCGTCAATGTCGCAATATTTTGCCGTGAATGCGTTACGTAATGCGCTTCGCTGTACGCTATGAGATACCACTATACCTCAAGCCAATTGGCTCAGCTCGGTTACGTCGGAGAGGCGAAATTTCCTTGCTAAACGTATTGCGTCGCGTAATGTCGAAAACGAATATTGCATAATTTATATCTATATATGTTGCAAAAGGAAAACTGTTTGAAACTTCGAGTGAATATATTTGTTAAATGATTGTACGTAAAGTATAACGGGCGACATTTTGTCGTAGGAATTAACTTAACTGAATGGTCGATAAAGTAGAAAACTGCATATTGATATTATATAGTTAAATATTAAATTAAATTAAATTATGAAATATTAAATTTCTAATAAAGTAGATATTTCAAGGAATATGATATTGAACGAGAGATTGCATTTTTAACGCTTCATTTTTCCATATAACGGTGTAAAACTTTTTATTTTAGAAGAGATCGTAAAGGAGGTTATGGTTGAAAACTAACTTCATCCAAGTACTTTCAGTGCCTTATCGGTTAAAAATTTCCGTATTCTGTAGTAAAACTTATCCTTGCGCACTCAACAGTAACGATAATCGTTAAGGATCTAATGAATTTGAGTGCGCATTTACAATTTAATTACCTTCGAGCATATATAAACGAGAACCATACGACGTTCACGGGCGGGACTAACGCGTATACAATATACGCAGAGAGGATCGTTTCGCGTAAAATCCAATGTTGTATATACAGTTATAAAAGTATGTAATGTGTATCCTCGCTCCAAAGCCTGGTTTATAAATTGCCTGCGCAAAATTACACTCATACATTATATATATCTACACGTATATATCATGCGTATATATAGATATATATATACGCATACATGTGTCTCGTACCCGGTCGTTCTCCCCGTGAATATAATATAATACGCTATCTTTTAGCGGAGCTCATTAATCTTCATTCAGCTTCTCTCTACTATTTCTCTGTCATTCTCTCTCATCCGTATGAAAAAAGTACCATGCCAGGCATCCAGGCACACAGCCGTAACCCAATACATTCGGTCGCCATCGCGCTTGGTTCAGGAACAAATTGAGACGCATCACACGCTTTGTCTCACGTTCCTAACGACCTCATGCTATAACCCACACCTATACACATACCTTTCATTTTTTTTTGTCGTACACACGATACGTGAGGACGATAGATATAGATATAGAGGTAGAGCAAGCGATAAACTGGAATGTGCTCGGGCAGGCAGGTACCAGAGAGCTAACAAAACAATGGAAACTGTTCGCCCCCTCTCTTTCTCTCCCTCTTGTCTAATTTGAATTTCCGATTGCTGATGCTGCTGTTATATATGTATGCGATATGGTGCTCAGGTACTCAGGAAGGCTCGTGCGCGCACGCGCCAGACGCGCGCGTGAGCGGAATGCTAATTAATTACCATTCCAGTAGCTAGGTTGAAGCGAGTACACAGTGAGTGAGAGAGAGCGGGCCGACAGTTTTTCCACTCCGATTCTGGCGCACAGCAGACAAGCGCCCAATACCTCATTCCCCTCTCCTCGCTTTCCTCCCCTTTATGGGGATTATGCGCCAATATAAATTCCCTGCTCCCTTCTCTCCCAACAGCCTCGCCGAGCTATCGATTTTCCAGTTAAAGCGTGAGCCTGCGCATGCGCGCGACTTCGCTAACGGGGAGGAGGAAATTTTCTCTCTCTCTCCTGCAGAGTCTCTCACTTCGACTCGACGAAATCTGCGAAAAACTACCAATCCCCACAAAGCTCACCCTTTTCACGCGCGTGTGTGTACACAGGCAGAGGGTAGGGGGGGAATAGGAGGTCGCTCTCGATGTCTATATCTGTATATACAGAACAGAAATGGGCGCAAGACAAAGGGCGAGCGAGCGACACCACAATTGCTGAACCCACTGATATGGACTATTGTGTGCTTCGAGTCGTTTCCTGCGTATATGTCAGCGACGAAATGGGAATGTACGATGTAGGAGAGGGGATGAAACATGCGCACACCCGAGTTGTAATATATATTTACTGGGAAAAAGGGGCGGCCAACGAGTCCTTTTTTACTTTGCTACTCTTCCCCCTCTCTCTATCCCTATTTGCGAGAATTGAGATACGAGTACACTGACGCAGCCGGCCTCGGCCTATTTTTGAACCGCTCAGCACGGCATACATATGCGCAGAATAATAATCTGCCAACTGCTGCGCATATATATATATATATATATATAGACGCACATACAACTTTCTAAAGTTCGCATACGGCGTGTATAATATATAACGACGTGGCTTCGAGTTGTGTATTACGTGGCTCGTTTCTGTGTTGCTCTCCCTTCACTATATACCTTCCCACTCTCGTTCCCCGCATATGTATACCCTGATGTATAAGTGCTATATATACACACGGCTTTCAAGGCAACCGAGAACCTGAGCCATTAAGGCCGCTGTGAACGTAGAAGAGCTCACAATGTATTATATATATAAAAGGTAATTGCAAGCGTTGCGAAACTTCATATACGTATATGTATATGTATATAGAAATACAACATGAATAATGCACAGGCAAGCTTTCGCAACATGTATAACGACTGCGTGTTATGGAAATGAATGTTGATTGGGACATGACGAGGTTTTTATTTCTTCTGGTTGTTCAGGCTATAACTGCTGTTGCTGAAGTTTATCTATATGCGGTTACGTCTGCTCGTGAACGTTTGTGCAACCGAAAAAAACTCGTCGAGTGAGTCTCTTTGTTTTTTTTTGTTCGCAGAGTTGTGATAACACCGCTCGCACAGCTGCTGAAGTGTCACCTTTTTTTCTTCGAGCGATTCACTCGCGCTTTTTATCAACAACGATTATATTTTCCGATTTAAAAGTTGGAGAGGCAAGAGATATATTGAGGAAAAAGATAATTAATGGCAAAAGCATGTATAAAAGCTTTGAAGTAATGAAAAATAAATTGCTTCTAGGCAATTTCATTTTGTGCTGACGCTTCATATTTATTGCAACTATATAGACATGGCCATCGCTCGACTTTTTGCCGATGGTACAACTGATAGTGTAATTGTATCCTACGTCTCTTTTTTTTCTACATGTAATTCTATATAGATACGTAGTCATAACGCAATCTACGCGATTAGAAAAATTCGTTACTGCTTTTTTTTATCGAGTTATGCGAAACGCAATAACAGATAATGGCAAAGCAATAAAAAAACAAATTTTATTTGGTTAATTTCTCTTTCAAAAATATATTCCATAAAAATATACCTCTAGCGTGTAAATATATCATGTGCTTAAAGCGTAAAAGCAACTTCATGTTCAACAGAAGCATTGACCCCGTTCGAAGTAGATAACATCCTGAGCCGGAAATAGATTTCCTAGTAGTATTTATTATTATTACGGTCGGCGGTCGATGCGCAGGTCTTATCCATCAAAATCAATTTAACCAATTCACAAGCACTCGAGGCTCTCGCGTACACGTCGCATAAGAAAATTGCAAAAGATTGCAATGTATACGGGTACGCTTATATCCGCGCGCTTGCATATGCGTCAGAATAGTAATAGGAAAATAAACTGATCGATCAAAACCGACTCGAGCGCATGTATATAACATTTCACCGTGGCCGCAAGCGAAAGAGTTGATACCTAACGGCTGACCTAAAACTTCAGGCTCGCCTCGCCGGCGAAAACTCCATTACGAATGCATGAGGAAAAATAAGCGCTGGTTGCTAGGAGGGGAAAAGGCAAGAGCAGCGCTCAGTCGTGTTATAAGTAAAGACCCGTGGTATATATAAATGCGCAGCTGGCATGCGCATTAGTTCAGCTTGGCTCAGCTCGCTTCCTCTCTCTTTCTCTCTCGCCTTCGGCTGTTATTAGTGGCTTGCCCGCCTGATAATTGGAGCGCAATCGGCCTGACGGGGCTTTAATTGGTTCTGGCACAGTGCTTCTCAACCTCGGCCACCAGGCTGTATATAACGCTCGCTCACTGCGAGTACACAACCGCAGCAGCCGCCGTTGTTGCCCGCAGCATGAGTCACCCGAGTTTTTTTTAGTTCCTTTGTATAGTGGGGAACAAACATACAATTCATGGTACGGAGAATGCCTGCGCTATGTAAACAGCTCCATGCATAATGCTTCCAAACATGGCCGTAAAGTGCAGCATTGATTTTGAATGATGATAATTTCGTGTGTGCATATGGATACGTAACGATCGCTGGCCTCGAGAGGATTAGTTGGCTGAGGATTATGGCTTGCAAGTGAGATAGAGCTAGCGTAGCTAATGTCTAGGTGTGCTTATCTCTGTGCGAGTGTGTACGTGTTTTTGGCAGTCACCTTTGGACTCGAGTGGAGGAGACGATCGATAACTCAAAAGAGGCCAAATTGTATATAATGTATGAAGGTTGATTCAACTACGTGGAAAACTTTAACTCGAGATATAGTTTAGTAAAAAAAAAATTTTAACGAAAGTGTAAAAATTTCTAAAGTTTAAATTATAGTAAAAAATATTTAAAATATTGTTAAAAATAATTTTTTTCTAATAAAAGTCATGGTTGATCAATGTGTTCCACGGTAGCTTAATATTAGTTCTAAGTTATGAATAGATGAAGATGGCGCTCGTAGCAGTTATCTCTTAGGACGGCCATCTTGTAATCTTTTTTTTCACAATGTTTTTTATAACATCTATATATTGGAATTCGATACGCTTCAATACGAGCCCTTGTAACGAAATTATCAGATAAAATGTTTTTCTACGCGGTGGCGTATCTGTTATCTACAGCAGCGCCATATGCCGTATCGAATGGCGACCCGACGTCCAGAGGAACTTTTCCATTTATTGATCTCAACAAATAAAATGGAGAATTCAAGTGAATTCCATTAGAGCTAGAGATATTATACATTTATTAGGGCATATATTAGGTCTACCAACAGATAACGGTTTCATTACCGAAGAATCATAACCAAGGTTTATGGCAGCGTTAATGCGGCGGCCATCTTGTGCACACTACAGTCACGTGACTATATAAAGTAAAATTGATTCTTTTCCTGCTACAAAATCGTTCTCAAGCCTCACTACGTATTTGCATTTTTCTGAAAACTGTATGTAATCCAGACTGACCATAGCAAGAACAAAACTTTTCGTTTTTCTATATTTAAAACTACTAGAATGAAACTCGGTGGAGCACAGCCGCAGTCAGATAAACTTTGCAGTCCCGCAACTATACCATAAAAAACTCGTATAAAAGCGCATTATACGGCTGCGCTAGCGGGCGAAGCACATCCTTTCTATCCACATACATACACACATAGACATTTATACACGTATCTCTCTTTCTCTCCTGAGAACTATTAATTTTATGCAATCCGACATAAAGTTCTATTATACGGGCTCGTGAGAGCGGCACAGCTCTGTATGTCTGCGACATATATAGAAAAAAAAGAACAGGACTTGAGAAAGAACCGTTATACCTCTAACGAACACGTATACGACGTATAGGAAATTGCAGACTCGGGGCTTCACTCTCTTTTTATTCTCCCTCTCTCTCTTTCTCTCTCTCGCTCTCTCTTACTTGTGCAATCTTATCCTTGTCATTCGCAAAGAGAAAGACGGAGAGAGGAAGGGAGCTTGACAAGCGCCCGCCAGCGAAAAGGAGAGAAGGAAGGAAGCCCATATAGCAGCAGTAGCGAAGTTTCTAATAGTAATAATACCCATGTTAAGGCTTACGCTCTGTCGCTCTTGCGCGCGCTCTCTCTCCTGCTCTCCCTGGCTTTCCATCTCAGGCAACGAGAGCTGCGGGCTTACAAAACCGGTTTCCCCCCTTAGGCCGCATATAATGGCAGAGAGAAAATCGAGGTTTACTGTTGGACTCTCTCTCATTTCTCTCTTGTCTCTCTTGTTATCTCTTCCCCTCTCCTCGTTTCTACCTAATGCCAAGAAGCAGAGGAAGACGGACGTATGCTCGGGCAAGTGTGCGAGAGAGTGACAGAATGGAGCGTACTAGGTACCTATACCCACGGCTCACTCTGTCTCTTTCGCTTTTACCGCCCCTGCTTAACCCTCCCCCCTTTTCTCCTCTTTCTCTCCCTCTCCCCCACGAAATCCTACTGCCACTATTGCCCGCGTCATGCACACCACTACTAGCCAGCCCGAGGCAGTTTCTCGTGCAGCCCGAGGGGAAACGAGAAAGAGCGAGAGACGCAGAGAACCAGAGAGAGAGGGAGCAAGAGAGACTTCGGTTGCTATAGCAACGCACGACCAAAGTACCGTCCTGGTATCCGCTCGGTGCCATGGAACTATAAAGCTGCTATTGTAAGCCTTTGTGCGCGTGGGTTCGGTCTTTATGTGTATGCGTGAATGCACGAAGAGTGACTGTGTAAGAGAGATAGAGAGGTAGAGAGGTAGAGAGAACGCTGAGAGGGCACATTTCTCAACTCTGTTGGATGGTTGTTGAAACCTGAGGCTCTCTCGGGCTGCGACGTTTGCGACGTTGCCGCGTTTCCGGCCCGCATCACTGTCTCTACAGCGACTGCTTCGTGCACACGCTTCTACTCGCTTCATCTATTATCCGCACGCCAGCTTCTATATGTGTATATATATACATAAAAATATATATGTATATATATATATATATTTTTAGAGCCTCTCACGAGCAGGCATTCGAAAATGCGACGTTGCAGCTGTGTTCGCGTCGTAACTATATTATGTAGCAACGGCGATGGTCCAACAGCCAGCCACGAAGTGGGAGGGGGCGAAAAACCACACGCGCGGCTCTCACACGGTATAACCACGCTGTGTGAGAGAGATAAGCTTTAAAGATATATATATAGAATGCTCGCAGCAGGGAATCGTTGTAGAGAGTTAGTTGGCTCGAACAATAAAAAAAAAACTTTCGTGCGTTGATGGGTTCTCTCGCTCACACAGTGCGCTTGGAACGAGCGCTGCCGGTTTACGAGCCTCGCTAAATTGGTTTTCAGTTGAATTATGGGTCGTGAACGTCATGTATATATGTATAGCTCTGCACAGCATGCAGCCCGAGAGGAATGTTTTTATATTTTTGTCCTGCAGATAGATAGGCGTTTCTTTTTCGAGTTTTATTTTTCTTTTTTTTTGGTAGTTCTGCTGGTTCAGCTTGCTCCGGAATATTTTTAACGCCACAATGGACAACTGTCCGAGCAGAACAACATTTCAGATCGTAACGTAGCGTTACGTTACGCATGACGTTAATGATAAGATAGGCTGGTTTTTCCTGGAAATAGTGATTATCAGCGGTGCATTTTGAGATTTTTGCGGTTGGATTAGTAAAAACATGAGTTATGTACGTGTAAATGAAAAAAATCGGGATAAGATAAAGTAAAAAACTGTAGTTTGATATTTATCGACATTTTAACATTTTTTGTCATCACCACTCGATCATTATGTTTTTTAGGATGTTTATAATTTGTTTTCTTATAAAAATGTGAAATGAATGAGATGGTGAATTAATGGGGTGTCACTCAGCACTAACTGTTTTATCGACGAAACATGTAAGAATAATTAATATAAATAAAGAAATAACTTCTACGAAGTTTCAAGGCTAAAAAGTGATGTCATCTTTGTTCTTGGAACGACATTATTTTAATTTTTGAGAAAAAAAGCTGAGTCGCTTTTTATCTTAAAATTATGTAGAATGGCATATTACTGGATTATGTAGGGCATCTAATTTTTTTCAAGACGTCAATGGCTATTCATGTTTTAAATATCAATTACTTTTACGTATTGCGCCGATAAAACAGGGTGATAGTGATAAAGTAGGACTACAACCTCCGTAATTCAAACTATAGATTTATAAAACTGAATAGCACTGTTTTACCGACTGTACATTTCTTATTATGCTGTTACGTCGGTAACTTTTGATGTTCGGAACATTAATTCCTAAGAAAACTTTAAACTTTAATGTAAAAATCAGCTAATTAAACATTTATTTTCAACAGATTTTAATATAAATAGTATTACTATTTTAATATTTGTTTTTAAATAGTTGAACAAATTTTGCGCGTTAAACTATATGCATATCAAGTAAAAATAGTATCTTTATATGAAATATACATAGTATTTTTACTTGATATGCAAATATAGTAAGTAGTATTTAGAGGTCATACTTAATGCTAAAGTTATAATTACTTTAATGTTTTTCCTGTTACGAAATGTAACTTTATACATATCATGATTCAACTAGAACTTTAAATAGAACGCAGTAGTATTATACAAAAGTACATTAACTTAATATTTAATTGTATTAAGGCAAATTTCTGTATTTATAATTTAAAATAACAAAGTCACATGTTTTAAAAACACAAAATTATAGAGACGATTTCATTAAAAACTTAATATCTTGAACACTACAATATTACGATTTGGAAAGCAATTCTATTTATATCAACATACAAAATTATAATGTATAAAATTAACTCATGATTTTTTCAACATTTTTGTCATTTTTTTTCAACAATTTTTAAACTTAAAAATGTCTTACAAGTCATAATTCTTAACAAAGGAAACGCAATTCCGCTCGTTATTTTCTTCGCTGTACAACCAGAACTCAAATTATTTCAGTACACATTTGAACTAATCTCGAAGAGTAAGAAAAAGCCTTCGTTCCACGAAGTTTTAAAATCTGCCGTTGAGACGTTATCGGTTTGGACTAGCTCCAAAAGTCAGAAAGCCACACTGTTAAAAAATTAAAAGGAGTTTACATAACTTTTTCTATTACTGTAAAACTAAAATTAGATTTTGTTCAAAGTATTTTTTTACAAGTTTTATAATATTTTGTAAATTAATTTGGTAATAAAATTTGAAAGTAATATATTTTCTTAGTTTGTTTTTTTAAAGTTGTTTTTAAAATTTTCTTTTTTATTTCAAGATTGAAAATGCCATTGTAAAGCAAAATTTAATTGAAGAATTTATTTTCTATTTACATAACCTAAATTAAACTAATTGAAAAAAGGTAATATTAGATTTCAGAATAATAATGTAATATACCTTAATTAATTCAATTTTATTAAAATTAAATCTTTATCTTGCATTCAAATGTTAAAAATAAAATATTAATGAAATTTAATATAATTATATAAAATCAAATTGTTTTTACTGTAAAAATATCTTCTGATTGAAGTTTATATACTAAAATATTAAATTTAAATGTTATACTTAATGAATTCTTAGAATGATTTATATTCTAGTATTTACATCATTCTTTATTAACAACACTAAAATTTTAATGTACTAATTGATTCAATTATTTTGAAAAATTCAAAACCCAATGCGAACACAATTAAAAATAAATATCTTATCATTTCTTCTCTAAATATATCTGACTCGAGGTAGATTCAACTGTGCAATCATGCGATAGCGTCAATTCTGCTTCCTCAGAGTTATATCCTGTGCGCAAGATAAGCCAGCACTGGCAGGTCAAGAATGAAAAAGAAAGAAAGAAAGTTATATGTATATATGAAAGAGACCTCCGGCGTTGTTGTTTGCTTTGTCGTCGCCGCTGCCTGCCTGGATAGCTCGGGTGTTCCGATAGTAAGCAGCGACGTGCTTGTCGAGGGTCTGCACGGCCTTCATGGGATCGAGGCTCGCGTTCCTCATCATCAGATTCCCGCCCGACTTGTTCAGGCTCAAGGGTGACACCGGCATCAGGCGGCGTTTTAACGATGACAGGGACGATGTTTTTACTACAGGAAGAAAACGAGGAATCGGTGGTTATAAGTATAGATTTCCCGTCTTAGCAAATAAAATTTTCTTCTTTTAATGAAGAAAATTTTTTCGTTTTACCATGAAGACAAAAGAATAGTATAGCTTCAAATATTTATCAAATAAATACTATCATCGTTGCCTAAGATAAGCAAGAAAATCCGAGATAAGATGAAGAATCAAAATAATATTCAAGAGACGACCGATAAAATAGAGTGTCGATAAAGTCTACGTGTCACTTTATTTTTCAACGCTTGGGAAGATTGAAAAACTTAACTATGAAACGTAATAACAAGTTCAATGTATAACATTCGTCTAACGTATTTTATTTATAATTTTTAGTAAAATAATTAAAAAATATTTTCAATATTAAACATATAAAATTTAATGATTGAACTAAATATTTGGTTTTTCTTTTAGTACTAAACAATATATAAATTTTTGGATTTTGATGTATCCGTTAGGTACTATAGCAACGGCAGTATTTTCGAAGTAATTGAACAGAATTTATTACTAAGGTATCATCTGGATGATTGATGCGTCCCTCCTGACATGGGAGTAAATTATTATCAATGAATGAAGGCTTGGCTTATAGAATACGCCCACATTGTACTAATGAACGAAGAAAGAAGAATTGGCCTTGATTGAATCAATTCCTCTACTCTTTAAAAATCACTAATAAAAAAGTGTATTCATTCATTTATTATATTTATTTTATCTAGATTTATTTTACGTACAAGATAAATATTGATAAAAATTACTTTTAGTTTTGTTTTGAAATGCAACTTTCAACGGCACAATGGATGTTATATTTTATACAAAATCTAAGTAACTTTGTAATTAATACTTTGATTAAGTATAAAGTATATACTTCATTATTTTATATTAAAGGTAAAATTACCGTGATATTATTATAGTCTCGTAAATTTTTACTTTTATTTTTATCATTAATATATTTATCTAAAAATTTTTTCCACCGAAATGTTTTTACAAAAATGAGAAACATTTCGAACAAATACATCGTATACAACGAGTCAACTTTACCAAGTCAAAGATTGAAGTTATTACAACTTATCATAGACTTGCTATTTGTTTGATGAAGTTAATTATAGCTTATCTTACTTTTCGATTTGATAAAAACAGTTTCTTATAGTACATTCTCGAGACTACTTGTTCTTCTTGCAATTGCTTTTCATAACTACCCATAAAACATATAGCCAAGTAAGTATATAGATAAAATAAAGTTTGAAACGCGGGTTACGATTTTTTTTCAAGCCATATAATTTTAGGTCAAATTTTTACATTGATGAGAAACTCCACTATTATCTTTTTACGCAACTGCGTGTTCTCGTCCTATTATAAGCGTAGTGATAATGATCACTTATTAAATCAGTTATTTGAACAATGCAAAAATTTTCTGAAAAATATCCTTTTAAAATTTACCTTGCAATCAAAATGTAAACACTGTTATCTAACCGTGCACTCAAGGGAAATAATATAGATAATAAAGGTTAAAATAATAATTGAAAGTGAAAAGTAATAAATAATCTCTACGATAGTGCAAAATTTTGAACGTATTAATTTTTTTTATGAAATAAATTTTACTTATATCTTGATACGAAATTTTCAAAATGCTTTTAGTATCTAGTGTATATTTACCCGGTATTGATCCGCTCAGCATTTTTTGTTCATTTCTTTTTATTTTGTAAATGGAAATTAGTTTTATAAAAATAAAAAGCAAATTATATTTGAAGTAAGTTTAAAAAAGAGTAAAATTAGTAGTTTTTTAAATGAAATTGAAATAATTACCATAATGAGTTTGTTAAGTTAAAAAATATCATAAAGTAGATAATATTATTTTGTAGTAACGTGCTTTTCGAATTTCCTTATGCAACTAATTCTATGGTCCGAGTTTCTTAACACTTCTTAGCACCAATGTAGGCTGAAGACCTGCTGTAATTTGCACTTTTAAACCGGTCAAGTTACTCCTCGCTTTGGAAGGAGCAACACGAACCCCGTTTTAAAACTCATAAATATTGGTGAACTACATTCTCTACATTTTTTCATTAATTAAAATGTTTTAAAATGGTATAGTTACTTTTTAGTTGTTGTTACACATTAAAAATCATGTTCTAGTTAAAATATGAACGGAAATCTAATCATACTTGTAATATAATTTATCTTTAAAATTGGATGATAAATAAATCTCTAATCGCTTGTATATTAACGTTTTCGAACGGGATAATCGATGTTGTAGTTTTAATTCTAACGTATTAGTGAAGAAGATAAAAAATGTGATTTACGATGATCCTTTACTTTTCCATTTGCTGCTTCCATACTTTAAAAAAACTTAACTTACACAGATAGTAAGCTTTATCCAAAGTAAAAAAAAATTTTAAAGAAGCTTTTACTTTAGACATAAATTACGTAGTCTGAAAACAATGAGCGGGAAGTTTGAAAGATAAAGAAAGCGAAATACGAGGGACGAGTTTTTATCCACAACTTTCAGAATTTAAAAAATATTCTCTCTTTCCAAAGTGATAATAACTTTAAGTTGGAGAAGAAAAGTTCACTGACAAATCCCAAAACTTTTCAGCTCCCAAGTTAGCTCATATTTCGTGTATTTTCGTTGCCTAACTTGGAACTATTATAACTTCAGAAAAACTTTCTATTTTTACACTCTAATAAAAAGAAACTAAAAGCTTTCCTCTCCCATCTGTAGCTTCATTTCCCCTCCTTTCAAGCTTTGCCTGCAGGAAAGTTTCGGTACCTCGTTTTTGAAATATTGCTTTTTCCCAACACATTTTATTTTTGAACAATAAAAATACCTAAAAAAATCACGAGTTTTTCAAATCTGGCAATACATACACGCGACACTGCGTCATCCTCAATTTTCGGTATTCAAACCCGACGTTCGTACTGAATTCGTGATTCGGATTTCTCCCGTGACCTCTCCTAGTTCCAAAACTACACAACGGCCATGTCGAAACTCCATTATCGTATATTCCACAAGCGTACACCCCCTCTTTCAAATACAATTCCAATTTCCTCACAAGTCTATAAACTCCAACCCAGCAAAATTCCACCCAATAACCCTTATAACTCTCGTATAACTTAAAGTTATCATCATCATCATCATCATCATACTCTTACCAATTTTTTCTCCCGATGCACCCCTAACCGTGTTTTTCGAGTCGCGGGTAAAACTGTTGGTATTGCGGGTACGATGCTGTTGTTGCTGCTGCTGCTGCTGTTGGCTGCTGATGGCTGCAGCAGTGGCGGCAAGTCTCTTGGCAACAGCGATCGGCCGCAAGCTCCCCTCGCTCGCAGCCCGATGGACAACCGGCGGCGGCGGCGGTGGTGGTAGTAGTGGTGGTTGTCTGCTGGCATTCGCCTCCGCTCTCAAAATCTTGATTCGCTGCTGAAGCTCGTTACCTTATAAACCGCGCGGAATAGTATAACGCATTTGGCACTGGCCGGATTTGTATGAGGTGCGAGAGTTAGCGAGTTAGCGAACGAGTGCGGTTGAGGACAAAGAAAGGATTGTGTATATAGGTATTCGCCATGATGGGTTTAATTTTCACGTATCTGTGTGCGTGTGTGGGGGGGAGGGAGAGGGATTCTTGGAATATTTTCGAAAATATAGGGTAAAGGTTAAATAAATATTTATTTGGTTGAAACTACGCGCCGAAGAGTATGATAAAGGTCATAAATATTTGTATTGGCTTGAGGAAAAAGGGGTACTCGCCGTATACAGAATCAATGTTTGGTTTGAAGTAACGGCTATTTGCTCTGCCACAGACAGACTCCATATGCGTATATATAGATAGCGGACGAATGAGGGACATAGCAGAGGAAAAGTAGCATGGGTGTGCCAGGTTATTCCAAGAAAAACAATAAATGAGAATGACAAACACTTTTGTTTGTATAATTATAAACGGTATTTTATTAATGGGTTATCTCGTTCAATGACGTTATTAAATTTACGATAACACGTTCTTTTTTTTGGCATACAATTTATTTATAATAATTGGAAACAATCGTGGATTGACTATAGAAATCATATTTGATTTAAAGTAAAAGAATTTTACTATACTTGAAAATGAAAAATATTTCAGAATTTCGCATAGAATGAAAAAACGAAAGAAGAAAATAGACTACCGATTCATCGGTTCCTGTGACTAAAAAGGTTCAAAATGTCACAAAATAGCGCATCGTAACTTTCCATAAATCAGTATTATATCGAAAATATATACAGATAAAAAAAATAACCTAGCAACAAGTATATATCTACGAAAAAATTCACAAAACTTCCAACCGTATAGGTCGGCTTTGATTATACGATCCTTTCTCCTTCGTTCCTTTTTCTTTTCATACAAATCTACCACCAAGAGCGCAACGAGAACCGCCGAAACTACCATATACACACACACACACGAACACGCAGGTCATGTCACGAAAACGTGACGCCCCTTTGGCCAATTCCGCTGCAGCGTGTTCGCATGCCTTATACATATATATTATGTAGCCTTGACGGATTAGACGTAGGACAGGGAAGTGCTTTTTTCTCCCTCTTTCTCTCTTGCTATGTTCGCCCCCTAACATCAAAACTTATATACATGTTGTTAAGGGCCGGTATATATATAGAAATCGGCTACGCGCGTGAATATATATAACAAGGCATCTTATAGCTCTCAGCGTGCGAAACTCTGCAGGGGATTTGTATATGTGTGTGTGTGTGTGTGCGCGCAAGAACGGAGGGGATGATGTAGTGGCAGAATGCATCAAGCTGATCAGCAAAAGATACAGTGGGCAGTATTATACAAAAGGGGGCTAGTGAACAAAGAAATATTTTGCCTTAAAGTGTGTGTGTGTGTGTTTTCGCGAGAGATTGAATGTTCCTAATCCATTTTTATTAAAATAGAGGTACAATATTAAGCCCTGAAGAAGTATGATGAAGCTGAAGGTCGTGATTGATATCACAAAAATAGGAAGGGGAAAAATGATGAAAATGTATTTTCAGATATTAATTTAAATTTATGAGAAAAAAAAAGATACCATTTGTTGAATCTGTAACACTAATACATTTACATTAGTTGAAAATAAATAACAACAATTCTTTCGATGGAAAATAACTGTACTAAACTTCGGAGTGACATATACAATCACTGTTGAAATATGTTCATCCGCATATACCACGAAACAGATCACACATCATCTACTCCATACTCGCTCGTGTTCCTATGTACACGTGCAATTTTCTCTAATCATACACACGTTATAACCGTTTTTTTTTCTCGGACCGCACTCGCTCTGTGTGTATATATACTCGCGTGTGTAAATGTACGTGTATGTGTCCCGCGCGTCAGGCATTTTTTTTACCTTTTTCCTCGACGTGCCCGCCGAGACTTTTTGTAGGACTGGACTTTCCAAACCCCGAACAACGACTTCTCGTGTCGTCTTCAGCGCTGCTATTATCGTCATCATCGTTGGTCTCAATACGCGGATTCAACGACGACGAAGTCGCATTCTCCAAATTGATGCTCTCCGAACTTCCTGCGGTGCCGTACTGTTCGAGGGCCTGCTGTTCTAGTTCCTGAAGTACGCGCACGAGAAGAGAGCATCAAAGGTTGGTTGGGAGAGTGAAGGGTCGAGGGTTTAGATGTTGGAAAGTATTGAGTTTCGTCGGTGTGCAGAGAATAAGTGTAGAGTAGAGTACGTATAGTATATATATATGTGTATGAGTCTTTAATGTTATTATTATGTTTAAAAGAGTTTTTCGTGGTTGGAACTCTTTGGAATGTTTACGTTGGTTTATATATGAAAGTGTTGTGATTGTAGGACAAGAATATTGCAATAATTGCATGATTATTTTTTATAATAATATATTAATACATATTTTAAAATTGAAAAATATATTGATTATTGAGATAATCAAATATTTCGCGTTATATATAATATATTCAAATTATTCTATCTCCGTAATAACAGTAATGAAAAGTTTAATATGCGTAGATAAGGATCGCGTGATATTAATAAATAAGTAAAAATTATATTCGAAATTTTAAAATAATGTAATTCATAGTCGAACAGGCAGTATGTGGTTTTTCAGCGAGTAGGAAATATAAAATTTCAAAATCGTGAAATGTGGTTACATCGGTCAATTTGCTATAAATTATACATATACTTTCACGGCATGAATTTATTGGTGAATTTTACATTATCGACGTCTACTTATTTATATTTAGTGTGGAGTTGAACTTTTCAAATGAAATAGCTAATTTCGTTTCAAAAGGGTTGACTGACCTGTACTATCATTATACTTTGCTAGAATTTGATTGACTTAAATTGCCTATTACCTGTCGGTCTTATGTAACATAATCATTGAAGGCTTGCTTTACCGCAGCATTATCGCGAAAGATTGGACAAGTATTTCGGAAACTTAAACTCGAGCAAAACGTTTTTTTTTACAAAATAATTTTAAATTATAAACCATTTTTCAGACTTGCATTTTTAACGTTCATTTTTATTTATTATATACATAAAAAATTTTTGAACAAGTAAAAAATTTTAAGTAAATAAAAAAAAGTTTTTCTTCGTACTTGAATATAAAAAATATATATTACTCATAAACACATTTTCCAACTTTCAAGGCTTCAGAATTATGAAGTAGTTTCGAAATTATCTGAGTATTTTTCTCCAGGAAAAAATTTCGATCTCATGACTCATAACTTCATAACATTAGAAAATAATGGATTTCAATGTTATTGAGTTTAAATGTGAATTATCCACGAGTTTTTGCAACATGACAAATATATACAATTTTGTATATTAAAGCTACAAGAAAAAAAGAACTATTCTTTCAGTTAACAAAGACCTTAACTAGAAACTTTATCGAAAGCATACACATATCAAAACCATAAAAAAGCAATATAACAAGGATTAAACAAAGACAAATCGATTTTGATGCTAGGAAACAACACGTTGCCTTCTCTCTCGCTCTCACTCACTATATACCTATCTCTGTTGCTCCCGTTGAAGTACTCGGGTACGCGAGCAGGTGCTCTGCGATACGAGGGCATTTCGGAATATTGCTTCCATTGAAATTGCTACTTTATGATCGCCTGCTTTTAGAACATTATGATAGTGTTTTACTGACGACACTTAAAAGTTATATAGGAGGTCGCCGAGGTACGTTCATTCGACTGTTGAAAAGTTTTTCGCCAAGATTGTTCAGTTGTTTAACGTTCGGATATATACACTTGTTTAAAAGAAAAAATAATAATAAATAAATGAAGTTTATGTTTTCATGATACACTAATCACTTTCGATATTCAATTAGCACTATAGACATTTAGAGTCATACGTCTATATTCAACAAAGTTTATTATTGCATATGTTGATAGGACTCGTTGGCTATAATATATTATAACGATATAATAGATGAAAAGTAATAACAGTCAAGATGACTTTTACATTTGACTGCCTGGTCATTAGTAACTGCATAGTTTATGGTTGGGAAAAAGTTTTCCATTTCATTTTAATGGATATAGTTATGAACGAGATGACGTTGCTGGAATGTTACTTTCGAACAAAGGAAAAGTTCAGTTATACACCATCAGACAGCAATTCTCGCGTCATTACATTTTTGAAGCTTCGAGCAAATTGTAACTCATCGTCTCTTCCAGGTATGAAAGACTTTCTCCTCGTGAAGAATTTCAACCCAACAAGAGAACGGAACCGACTCAAAGCCTAGTTTTCATTCAGTTGTAATACTTATATATATATATACGCCAATGGATTGAAAAAAACGTTGGCAAAATACTCTTCAGAACGTCATTGTTAGATGCCATTTGTATGGGACCTTTCAAGAGTTATAGTTATTTACTAACTGTCTACTCTACAACATTTATTCCATTGTTCCCGTCACACGCCATTGCTTTATTTTAGTTCTTCGTTATTCTTTTACCCATTGTAAGGAACCTTCAGTTATAAGAGCTCGGCAAAGTAAATGAAACAGTGGCAGAAGTAACCCTACGTGCATTAACCATCTGATTCTCTTATCCTTCAGGGATTCCCCCCTTTTCCCTTCCCACCTAACAAAACCCCACGCACTTGATATCTCTGGGCGAGGCATTCCTCGGAGGTGCGGTACTGCTCCATCGCTTGTCTCTCGAGTTCATCGTAACGCCTCTCGAAACTCCCAGCATCGTCGCAGGTCGGATTGTTGTTACTATTCTCGAGCACATCTCTATACAATCGTTTCCGAGACGATGGTAACTGCTGCTGTTGCTGGTCGTCCTCGGTTGTCGTCGAGACATGCTCCTGACTGCTTCGGCTTGCGGATGAACTCGGTACTCGTGGCAGCGTGACGTATTCCCGTTCGCGTCTCTGTAAATTACTCGGTTTAGTGGGTCTAATGGTTTGACCAGTGATTCGTGAAGTAGGGGGTGCTTTTTTCGAGGTAGCGAAGGAAAGTTTTTCGCTGTGAAGCGCGCGGCTGGGTGAGCACGCTTTGTTCGATGTATTGAATAGCTAATGGTCTAACTTTTATAATACTGATGAATGTATAAAGTAGTTTTACAAAGTAATTATATACGTGGAAAAGTGTAGTTGGATTGTTAGATTGAAAGAATTCAAATTGAATACTGGTTGGAAATTGTTGTCGATGTATACATGGAAAACTTCATTTGTGATGGCGTTTCTAAGGGTATTGGAAATCCATAGGAAGTAATTAAATTTGTAATTGAGTGCGTCCCCAGCCGTTCTAATCTAGTTATATTAGCTTTGTCCAATTTTTTTTTCATTCGTTTTCGTCGAGAGGAACTAATTTAAACATAAAATGCGAAAGGAAGTGACGACGTTCTGTATATTAAATTAAAAGTAAAATCTAGTTGGACGTTTGATTAAATTCGTTTAATTAATTCTAGCACGGTTCAATTATAATAAACTAATAACTTTTTATGTTATTTTAATATTCTAAATGGAACCTCTCTCCATATATATATATACACAATTCGGTATTAAAAAAACCCTTTTATTATTAATACTGTTTACGGTTACTATTAGTGGATATGGTAATGGTTATTCTGTTTTATTCATTATCAATTTTAAAATGTCACAAATAAAAAATAAATATGGCTTCATCGTGGTAATAATAAAGAAATAAGATACATATTTAAAATTCATTATAAAGTACATTAAAATTTTATAGCGAAAATTATTCTCACTTCGCATTATACATTCATGCTTTCATAAAAATTTATAAAATAATATTATTCAATTTAAAAGTTTTAAAATCTTTATACTAAAGTAGATTTAAAGAAATAAGAAAAGAGTAATGTATTAAAAGCTTTTATTCTGATTTGACTGCATAGTTACGGTCCAAGGTTTTACGATGATTTGATCACGCATGAGTCACGGTTATCCGATTCACACTACTGAATGAATCATTTCAAGAATACGTCGTTTAAAAATAAAACCTTCCTGTTTTTCATTTAGAAAAATGTTTTTTTAAAAAAAATAACGAAGTTAACTACTATATCCGTATTGCAATTGTAGCATACACTCATAAAATACTGTATATATATATACACACACAGTTCGTATCGATCAATCGGATAATTGATTTCACATGTCACCGTGAAATGTGATTGCGCAATACATTATTAAAGTTAAATTGCTTTCATCAGTTAAAGCACAATGCAGAATGGAAAAATAAAATAAAAGTTGAAATCACAGTTTGCAAAAGAGACGCGTATAGTTTCTATTACTGTTGTTGTTATAATTTATATAATATTTATGTTCTGAAATTTAATCGTGTTGGAAGGTTTCCCATGAAAATGGAAATATTCCTGTTGACTGGTAGAACATAAAATTAAAATTATATAATAATAATATACTATGCATTGTTGATGAAATATTTGAATGTTTGTATTGAAAAAGATACAATGAGAAATAGATAGAATATATATTTATCGACGTAATTACATGTAGTTATCAAGAAATGAAAATTATTGCTGTCATTTTAAATTTGTGAATACATAATAACATTGTTTTACAATTACTTCTTAAATTGAGCTGATTTGTGTTTCATGTAGAAAATTCAAGTTTTACTAAAATTATTTTTAATCACCATTGTTGTTATCTCAAACAGTCTAATTTTGCACTCGAAGATAATGGTTTCTAATAGATTCCACAGTTTAACCTCTAGAAGCGGATAAAATATGCCCATATTATTCCATAAATATATTTTTCGTAAAAAAAAAAATAATGAATTTCAAATGCAATACTGGTTCACAAAAGCTTACAAAAACCGTTGTCTTATTATTTTGACTTTTTTGAAGTATGCTTATTTGCATTATTATAATCAGACCATGATAATATCATTCTCATGGTAACACTTTCCTTCTTTCTCCTTCGTGGGGGGGGGGGGGGGGG
>JAWWEQ010021358.1:0-29289 GCA_035583055.1 Torymus tubicola
TGATATTATTAATGCAATGAATAATTTTTATGATTATATTTTACAGCTGTGGTGTAAAATATAATCATACTCTATTGAAGAAGTAGTATAAAAACAAAATGCTATGGAATAAACGCATGAAAGTCAGTAATAAATAATTTTGAATCCGCTAGTCATATAAAAAACAGTTTTTTCACTACTTTTACATCTTTTCAAAATTCATAGCTCTTTTCCGAAGCTGCAGCCCATCTTGGTACAGGGCTTATGTGAAAGCATTTACAATACAGAATCAGAAAAAAATTTGTTGAACAAAAAATATTTTATCGAACCCCCCCTTTTTTTATAAAGGTACACTGAAAAGCAGCTAATCTGAGAGTTTCAAAAAGGGTCATAAAAAAACTTTTCATAAAAAACTAAGTGTCTACAAATTTTGAGCAGTTTTGAAATTTTGAGCTGCTCAGTTCACGTGAAACAGTCCATATAGATACATGCTAGCTAAAAGCTTGACATATTTATCACCCACATATTGGGCGGTTAATTTAAAATTAGTAATCAGAAACAATTATACTGATAATATGAGGCAATTACATTTTAGTGTAGTCCGATATCAAAATTAATGATGCAGACGGAATAGAATGTATACATACTTAACAAGTATATATTGTATTAAAAACGATACGAATCGTTAAATCTTTTTTAAATTTCTATTTAAATACATTTTGCTATCTCCTAAAAATTTAGTAGAATAAATTATCTATAATAAGAAATATCATCAGAATAGAACGGAAGAGGCCAGAAAGTGGAAGTGAACGTGAACAACAATTATTTTAGATTCTCAAAAATAATATTGGATATAAATTGAAGACTGTATGTTTCTTCTGTTTTTCGTAAACTTTGTATTACGATTGGACACGTTAATTACTACATTTAATTAAGTGTACTTTGCACAAACTGTTTTTTACTATTATTTTTTTACGAGAGCGAAATGAGAAAACTCTAAAATACACTCAACAAAACTTTTCGTTAATTCTATAATATATCAGAATCGCTTTTATATGTGCAAATCTCACAAACGCTGCGAAAAACTTCGAAAAATGGACCCTAAAATTTTTTTTCTATGACACCTTCCAAATTAGGTTTTTCTTGTTGGTTAGGGTGTTTAGAAAAGATATCTGTTGTTGAACAAAGTCCATCGACGGGTATCATTTTTCTGGAGCCAATAATAACTTGTTTAAAAATGATTAAAAATAGCTCTAGTTTAGTACTAAATTATTCCACCAAAAATAACTTAATAAAAAATTTGGGAAAAAGAAGATAAAACTAAAGAGCGAGAGCTTTTCAAATCTTTTTTCAGAATTAGAAAATGTTGATTCGTTCAAAAGTTATTTGAGTTTGAAGTTGAGCTTAAAATACAATGATTGGGACAATTGTTGACCTTTTCTCACCGTTTTTGTGAATTTTTGTGTTTTACGTTCAAATATGTAATCTTACAAATTTTCTGCTCTTTCCATTTCTTGGGTCAAATATAGCAGTTACTTTAAAAAAAATTACTTTGATCTTGAAATAACCTTGAAAATCGCGTTCAAGGTCAAAGTCGTTGGTACCATTAGGGGCCCCCCTTTGAATCCTAAAACTTTTGTATTTATCATTTTTTGCTCCGAGTACATCTTCTGCCAATTTCTGGGGGTGAGCGATTAAAATGGGACACCTTGTATAAGAAAATAAGACTTAATTATTATGAAAATTTAATATAAAGAATTTGGAATGAGTTCCATCCCATTGAATGGGATGAATTTATTTAAAAAACATTCCACTTATATATAAAATCTAGCTATTTGTTAATCATTTGTATAGCATATTGATTACTTCGAATACATCTATTTCTACCTGAAATATGATTCGTGCATTTCAATTAGTTTAAACAACTATATTTTTAAAATTAGTGGCGAATTAATCGAAAAAGAAAAATCATGTATAATTCAAAACATCTTATTAAAAGCGAACATTTTAATGAATCCAAGTATAGACGTCCAACTTATAGTTCTCATAAACTCGAATAAATAATGAAATGGAAATAACGGAAAATTGTTTCATTAATTTATAAAATGAACATTCCGAAAATTCAAATAATGAATTCGTTTTACTTATTTGTAAATGCTTTGGCAATAAATTCGTAAAATATATCTTGATTCTGTACCACCATTAGCAAGAATAATTAGACTCTCCGATGTAAACATTATTAAAGCGCGTAATTCACAAAACTAATTTTTCTCCGCGATAATGAAACGCACACACACTCTCCGCGGCTGCGATTTCGAAAATATACGAGTGGCGTGTTAGGGGTACGCTCGCCGATTAAAACTGTCGGAAGAACCGCGCGCTTCGCTGAGCGCCGCCGATACGTTTCACACAATCGTAAATTGCGTTTTCATTAGAGCGTAAATTAAGAGAAATGAGCGAATACCAACACAACGTTGATTTTTCCTAATTGTCGCTTGTTCGTGAGGCTTGTCAATGGCGATAGCGACTTTTGCACTAGCGGACACGTGAGTTCGCGTATCGTTGATGCGGCATCGTCGTTCAATTCGCACGCCATTGTCAATCGCTTAATGAAAAAAAGAGAAAATAAAAATAGATAGACGAAACGGGAAAGAGCACGGGATCGTGTGTGGGTGTACGGGTTGTCTGCGTGTAATACAGTTTATCATTGCCGTTATTCGCGGAAGCGCTCTTTGTACTGCTATGTCATTGCGGAAAAGTTTATATGTATGTATTTCTACTTTATAATGTACTTCGTATACTGTTATATAAATATCAGAGGTAGGATTCGAGTAAAAATTTTATTTTAAAATTGGCAAGTTTTAATTTAGAGAAATAAATCATCATTTCTGCGAATCAATGTACACAGTTTGAGACATTTTAAATTATTCTTTAAGAAGTCTTGATCTTTTATACAGTGAAAATTTTCAAACTTTATCAGTATCGAGCTTAAGTTTAATATTCAGCATGAAACTTCTTCGACACGCTGATTTTATTATTATACCTGTCTTAATTTTCAAAATAACGAAATATTTAAAAGTAACTATAATAACGCTAATCAAGTTGCAATTGTCCACTTTTTATTATTTACGAAGTACTCTATATAAACATTATATATTGCTGCTCAAAAGCGCGCAGTATTTCATATTCACGTAATTCACTTATATTAATTACTGTCTCATATTATAGAAATCTGTTCCTGGAATGAGATAGAACCCCGTAAGATTTCAACTTTACTATCTGAAAGATCATTTCCCTATTGTTGAACTATGGACTTATGAACGTCAAAATTTACTGATTTTACAGACAAACTTTTTTCCGCCAATCGTTTAGACATTTCAAAAAAATACATAATAAAGCCATCAGCAAATAGAACCAGAATTTTTGTTTATTATTCATTTATTAGATACTATTATTAGTAAAAACCGGAAACCCTTTTGTAGAAGTAAATACATAATAGTTGAAAATCAGTTTAGAAAGGTTTGAAATTCTGAAATAAATATAAATTAATTATTGTTTTAAATTTAAATAAATTTTAATAAAATTTTAATATATTTTCTTTTACTGAGCGACATTTTTGCAGAAAATTTATTATTACACATAAAAATCTTGCCCCTCTGAAATCCTCTAAAAGAGAATAAGATTAATTCTAAAAATCTACCCATACTCATAACCCAACCTTTCCCCCAGTAAGCATAATTCTCCCGGAAGAATCGAATGTGCGTCGCACTTGGCAAAGATGATCGATGGAGCCAGTCATCGACGCTGCGACGCACTTTACGTATATACATATGCACGAGCTACACAAACACTCGCGAGGGGTTGTGAGTCCCTTATCGAGTATCTTCGTATTTGAAGAATAAGAAAAAGCTCACCAGGAATGTAGGGCACCTGGGAAATAAAACACTTGGTTGGGTTGACAAGAATTAGCTAGGGGTAAGTATTCCTATGAAAAAAATCCAATTGGAAAAAGGAGAAATATAAATTTATTTTTTACGATTCGGTAAACTCGAATACACCCAAAAACTAACATTGTGGGGTGAACTTACGGTTCTTATAAATCAGCATAAATATTGAGCTACAGTGAAATTAAGAAGTGTTGCTCAAAATGACTCTGTATCTGCAGTAAAAGATACATGAGCAATTCGACGAAGATTTATCATTCTTTACGTCATACAAAGACAAGAAAAATTTCCAGCACTAAAAAACGCGGATTTATCAGAGTGTTTTAAAAGTAAATTTATTTTTTTGCATGAAACTTTAACATGGAAAAAATGGATGAATAACGGTCACTGATGACCAATCAATATTAAGCTCCTAAAGCGAAAACAGCTGTAACAGCAGCTTTAACGATATAACGTGCATGAACAATGAGAATGATAATATATGCAGAACTCTCAACCATAAAACATATTCTCATCCCTATTTCAGATTTTGCAAGCTGTATTTTTCAGCGATCCGTCCGCGAAATCGTTCAGAATGGCCCTCCAAGAGGTCAGCCATGCTTACCTCATCGACGGTATCAACCTGTGTGCTATTTACGCTAAGCGCATTACTACTATGCCTAAAGACATCCAACTAGGCAGACATTGGATGTGAACACTTATAAACTATGTTGATAAGACCTTACTGATGTCGGACAAAGGCTATATAAAAGCTCCCTACGAAAGCATTAATATCGCATGTACATGGTTTCATTTTTGAAACTAAAATAAATGTTCACTGTTTGCTACTTTGGGGATGCATATCATACTACGTGTGTCTCGTCTGTCATATTGTATCAACATCCATTAGATCCTATCTTTAAAAAATAATGGATTTGTTGTGAAATCATTTTATTCGTGATTTGATTGGTTGGAGCATATGCGTTGCTATTTTACAAAAACAAAAGTGGCGCGCGAAGCGCGCTTACAGATGACTAGTTAATTAAGTTTTCGAAATGGTGCTACTCTAAAATTGTAAAGTTCATTCTATAGTATATTTTTTAAAATTTCTATGTTCGTTAACGTGATACTTTATAAAATTGACTCCAAATCCTTAAATTTTTCTCATGATGACTTTTTATATTTTTATTGGCATTCCGTGTTTTCAATGATAAAAATATCTTAATACATAACTTAATATTAATATTTAACTTTAATTACTATATATATTAATTATATACTATATAAACAATATATTTCCTTAAAAAAATCATAAAAACATTGTAATAATTAATGCAGATGTTTCAACATACTTATAACATTATAGGATGTATTACCATGTATTAAAAATTTCATATAACGAGGTGTTAAGATTATATACAGAAAAAATAAGGATCTCTCGTTTTCACGAAATCGTGCATCCCAAGCGTTTGTTTACATCGCTTAGGCAATGTATTCGCAATGTATTTTTTCCCCGTACTTCACCGCCTTCGATCGTAGCTGTGCAATAGCCGTATTCCAACACGGGTGCAGCGTATCGAATTCTCGACTGGGAAGGGCGCTTTCCAACTCAATCCCAGATTCCCCTGTACATCGGTCAACGGTAACGCGGCTTTAGCGAGCGACGAACAGCCAAGTCGAAAATGAGTACGCAAACTTCTCTTTTGCTTTCACGGAGCCCGAGTATTGCGTTAAATACTTAAATGTATTTCATTTACGAAGAGTCTAGTGGTTGCTGAATGCAACGTGAAATGCAATGAATATTTAAACAATCGATCCTTTCCTACTGAACAGCAGATTTAAATTTATTAGTGTTTGATGACATTGATTATCGTATACTCTCGTATTTCACGATAAATAAAAACAAATCTTACTTTGTGTCATTATTTTATTCTTTTACAAATGTTACCTTTGCATATCGAATGTCACTGTAACTGAATTATAGATTTCGAAGCCACAGATAAAAATCGACGATTGCTCCGGGGTTTGAACCTGACCCGTCGGGACAAGAGTCCAACACCCTTTGCGTGGAGTTATACCAATTGCACTGTCACCTAGCTCTAACATACGCATGATTTACTGGAATTTCAGTACCATAAAGTTCTACTGTGTATGCGCCCACTATCACTGAACCCGTGATTTTCGTTAAAACTCTTACAATTTAAATTCCATAAAAATTTAATGATCTGAGTAACATTTTTTGGGGGTCGTAAAAAAGGTAACATAACTTATTATTATCAATATTAATAATCTAATGCACCCTTCTAGAGATCATTCAAGGGTCTTTATTTATTTTTTTAACACCAAAAATTGTGGCTGAAAATGTTTACCATAGGAAATACATAGGAAAACTTTCAAGCTATTGATGTGTTTCTATTCAAAGCGACTACTTGAACTTTAGCGCATCCGTTCATTTAAAAAATCAGAACAACATCTACATTGGTCGTTTTTACATATCTAGGGAACGATTATTTAGATTATTTTATTTTTTTGCAAATTGTGTATAAATTTTAGGCATACTAATGATATTAAATGAAAAATAATTAAAGAACTTTCGTAAACTCGTATTTAGCTAACAAATTAACACGTAAAAGAATGTTATCTATATAAGAAAGGGATATGACTTCGTACAAGAGGAAGTATTTCAAAATATTATAAGCTGTAGTGATATAACTATATATACTTAATAACTATATATAGGCCATATATGGCCTATTAATTATTCATAAAGCTGTGTCACTTGCACTCATTCTCAGGAGAGCTGATCCTTGTAATAAAATCACAGCTCTTTCATCAAAGGTAAATCCCTCGTTATCGCGAGATTATCTTTTTCAGGAAAAAAAAACTATTTTTGTTTACGATGATCCTTCTTTCATGTGTATGTTCTGTACAATGTCCTACAATTTATTAGTGGTCACTAAAGTTACCAGAACAGTCTTCAATAGGTTAATTATGAGATTGCTATGACGATTCTGTGAAAATATCAATGCGGTGCAAAGCAACCATTTGGTTACCAACACATTAAATATAAATACAAAGCATATATACCAATACATTAAATATACATACAAAGCATTAGTTATTTTGTTTGCAAATTTAATTATAATTGTTTTATAAATAAAATAACGGTAAAATTGTTGCTATTTTATAACAATTATTTATTTTTCTCTATATAATTAATTAGTAAGATATAAACTGCTCATTCAGTTTGATATATACACAAATGCATATAAATATATGCAAAAATTTGCAAATTTTGTAAAAATTGCTAAAATGTACGAAATTGTAAACTTGCAAATATTGCTAATTTGCATTGAACCCGACAGAACTATAATGAGAAATTAGGTCTGGGTCAGGTACTACGAAACATTGGTGAACAGTCGTTTCTAATAGAACAAAAGTTTCTATAACTTTCTAATTCTAATATTAATTTTGAAAAGGAAATTGTATTGAAATGTAATATTAGAAGTAGAAAATTATAGAAACTTTTGTTCTACAGATAAGAAACGATTGTACCTGACCCAGGCTTAATTTCTTATTAAAGTTCTGCTGGATTCAATGCAAATTAGCAATATTTTACAATCTTTACAATATTTGCAAATTTTTGCATATTGATCAATCGTGAGATTCAAGGGGGCTCACGTTAATTAGGCACCCCAAAGGAAACAGAACTTACTACGTCCACGCCGTTGTTTCTAGCTAACGCTAAAAGTAAGATGAGGGACGAAAATAAGGATTTCCAATAAACAACTTTGACCTTCGAATGACCTTGAAACCTCCACATCAAGGTAAAAAAGATGAAGGTGGTTGACCCCTTCATCGTTTAAACATTTGTTTAACAATAAATCTCGAAAAATTAAAAAAAAAACATCTTTTGGACCATTTTTTAACATTTGACTTTAAAAAAGTCATTCAAAAAATTTAAAACTATCATGTCCGACGTAAAATTTCCCGCTCTTTCTGAATCTGGTGTCAAAAATAGGGGTAAGTATTTAAAAAAATTGATTTGACCTTCAAATGACCTTGAAAATTGACCCCAAGGTCAAAACGAGCTGGACAGTAGGATGTCCCCCATTGTCCTGAACAACTTTTATCTGAAAAATTTTTTTATATCTGTTTACCATCCGAGATATTTTAGTGAGTCAAATAAAATGGCCCACTGTGCATGTACATGCAGAGAAATGTTAATTTGAAATAATACAGCCCTATTGTTTCAAAACAATATATAAACTTAATTTAGTAGATAAAAATTATTATATTTATTACAAAAAAATTCTCTCATAGTAAGTATTGCTTTTGTGAAAGATTTTTTGAGCAACAAAAACATAACTAACATATGTATAAAAGATTACTGTTATTTATTAATATTGTAAATAAATATAGATAAAACACTAACGTAACTTTCAGGTTCAATGCTTTGATTATTTACCGTTACGTGACTAAATACTATGGTTGCGAGAACAGTATATTGCGTATACCAAGGGTGTAAAGTGGGCTTTTTTAGACCGAGTTTGGAGTTTGTAGTACGAGTTGAAGGCAAACGAGCACAAGCCGAAAGTAAGTGTGTGTTACGAGCCAGAGACGAGTACTGCAAACACACGAGGTAAAAAAATCTCTAGTCCTGGGTACACACCATATTTTTTGGTGCACATTTACCTATTTTCGTGTTTTTTTTTCATCTGAAACGAGAGAACATGTAAATTAATCAACTATCTATAATAGTTTACTATCTGTGTAAAATACTGTACAATTAAAAAATTATTAATTGTAGGTATATAAAATAAATCTGATTACTTGAATGGATCTTTTCTCTTGTTATAACTAATCATTTCGCTGCGTGTGAAAAAATAAATGAAAAAGACATTAAAATATATGAGATTTCCCCCACCTATTATTATCATATTTTTGTAGACAGTTGATAAGTGGAAAAACTTGCTTCTTACTGCGCTTATTGTATACTTATTTCCTACAATAAACATCTCTATTTTTAAAATTTGAAAAAATTTGAACACACAGCAGCGGAAAAATTGAATACGCGCCCAGGCCATATTAAAATGAACAATCGAGCAAGCGCGCGCGGGGAAGCTAAAGCGCGTCGCGCGCGCTCTAATTATTTTTCATTTCACGCTCGGCGGGCCGAAGCGCCAATTTCACCCTGTCTCTGCCCCTTCCCCTCACCGGTCTGCAACCCCCAATTCGCCCTATACAACCTCCCTCCACGCGCACGCAACACGCGACAATCCGATGCGCACCGTGAGAAAAAGAGAAAAAGGGAGCCTATCGCGATATCCGAGTAATAAAAGCACCCCCTCTCCTGTGCGGGCGCGCGCGCTCTGGGCCATTTTAATTTTCCGCCTAAATGAAAGCCCCCCGGAGGCGAGGCTAAAACAACAGAGCGCGACAGGTGAGCGCTGGTTTGGCGCGCCTATTCTGTATTACGCGAAAAACATAGAACGCGGCATGCGGTGTTGGAGGGGGAGGGGAACTCCAGCTTATTTAGACAAACCATGGGAGTCAAAGGAAGCGATAATATATACGCACGACTCCTACGAACTACTACGCATACCCGAAAATCTCGAGTATTTTGTAATTATAAGGTTATAAAAACAAGAAAAAAAGGCAAACTGGCGTATGCTCTCAGCTACCGTATAGCTGTAGTACATATAGCTAGCTAGCAGAGAAAGAGAGCGAACCTTGGTGAGTTTTAATTGCAAAATTCCATCGTCCAGAGACTGCGAGCCCTCGTATCTACTTCCACTTGATTATTTTTCAACGGTGGACCGATGTAGCCTGTCGTCTCACTCTCTCTCTCTCTCTCTCTCTCTCTCTCTCTCTCTCTCTCTCTCTCTCTCTCTTGTCGCAAGAAGAATTTTCACGATATAAGCGGCCGGGCGGGGCGGCGGTTAGCATTGGCATTCGCCCAGTTCGGCCGCAAAAGCGCGTCCGCCTACAACGTGACCTGCTTTCATTATTGCAAGGGAGAGAGAGAGAGAGGACGAGCGGAAACAGAGGAAGCGAGAGCATAGTAGCCGAGAGAGAGAGAGAGAGGAATGAGAGAGAACACGTTTCTGCATATATATTTTCTCTTATAGCGCAACGAGCCAGTGCTAACTTTTGTATTATCCGTGGCATTCCTCACACTTGCAGATATTCCCTTTTGCGTATATACGCTCGACGCTCGGTCGCTTTGACTCTGTGTCTCTGTTTTGCAATGTTCCATCACACGCTCTCGTAAGCAAAATGAAATCGACGGAACGATGTTTCCACGCGTCTCCTGTTTCACGGGAAATCGCTTTTGATGGTACACGAGACTATAGACCTAAAATGGTCGATGTGAAAATCATATGTTTGTTTAAAAAAATTCATACAGCTTTTTCATTTTTAAATTATTAATTTTTATTGAGTCATTAACGTTAGTTGCTATATTATTCTAGACGGATATATAAAGGTTTAGACGTACAAACACATTTCGTTCCAATAGAATCGTATACGTTAACAGAATAAGAGTTTTAGCGCTCTATTTGTTCAACATTTTAACGGATTTTTTTTTACTAAGTGCTTTCGGTCGGATATTTTACGAGCATGCGTTTGTACACAAAGTAGCCAAGTCTAGTTGTAATTTACAAAAATAAACTTTACCTATTGTCCCAATTAACTCTATCCTCGTATACATGCTTAAAATACATCCTGCATATTCACTTGGCTTGTGACATTTGGTTTACGCCCTCAAACCCCGTTATCATCGCGTCGTTCTTCGACACGCGATCCAATTACTTGCCAAGGTCTCACTCCTCTACGATTCCCCTCCTGACCATCAATTCTTACTCTCCCACTCACGTCCCGAGAAAATTGTTTTTCCTCGCTTTCTTCTCCCTTTCATTCTCCGCGGCGAGATAGGCAAATGCAATCGTCGCACCCGCTTTAATTGTGATTCATGCCTCGCGCGGCATTAGTTTACCACGACTGCTCGTAGCCGTTGGTTTTTCATTCCACCTTTTTTCCCTTCTCTTCTCTACGCCCACCCGCGGCAACAGAATCAAAAGGGAAGCATTTAACTGTTTCGCGTGCGCATCAGTGGATGCACGAGCGTTTGAATAAAATGAAAAAAACAGCCGGAAATAGAGGAAGAATGAATTTTCCAGACAACTCGTACACCGCTACATTTTATTCCCGAATTTCCCTTATCTCTATTTCTCTCTCACACGCTCTCTTCCCTTGTTGCTACCTCCCTTTTTCCCTTCTTCGCTACGCGAACACCAGTGTTATTTTATGCGCGTTACGTGCGTTTATTGAGACCGTTTTGATTTTTTTAGAACTGTATGACCTACTTTTTCTTTAAAAACTCATCGTAAGTTTAAAGAAATATTGAAAGTTACAGAATTTTCTTGCGTAATAGCCTATTTTTCTTCATTTTTCAAGTGGTGATAAAATTTAGACAGTTCATTTTTAAACAGTTTAAGAGTTATATGCGTTAATTATTTACAAAACTCGTAACCCCAACATTCATTTTGAAGTGGGATCGAATTGACATCAATTTTTGTTTCAATTTTATTTATCAAGAAAATTTTTAATAAGTATGATATGTGTATTTATCGTACTCGCAGAAGCTTTTTTTAAATTAAAGTGGCATCGGGGTGTTACTCGAATGATCATTTTTTATCATTATTTTGAGTAATCGCACATCAGTTTATGATGTTATGTTACACGAGATTAAATTTACGGCTAAGATATGCGTTTGGTAAATTATGGAATAAGATAACTCCATCCAATTACGCAGCATTACGTAAGTGGATATTGCTAATTAGAAAAGGTCTACAACCGATGACTAAACACGTATGTCTTCTCTCAATAAAGCGTGTCTTCTATAATGTTGAATTGCTTGAGAATTAAATAACGTCAACATAATGTATCATACACCAATCTCAAAATACTACAGTAAAGCATTTGTAAAGCAAGAGTAACGAGGAAAACGAATAACTTTTACATTGTACTTAATATCATTCGCATCGAATGCGTGACCTAAATCATTACACGCAAAGAAATGAACAGGGAGGAAGTGGGGGGGTCTGTGCGTGCGTGCGCCACTAGAAGCCAGCACTGCGCTGCCATCACTTCTATATACATGGAAATGTTTAAACACTCAGGTGTGCAGTAATCAAGATTAATACTGAAAGCCGCGCGACACGATGACTAGACATTAAAGGCCGAAGGGGGGAAAAAAGGAGCCGCGAGTGGGTAGTCAGACGAGAATATGCATTTACCAAATACAATTGTCGTCATCGCGGGAAAATGGGTGAACGAGGACAACGACCAGTATATATGTCGATCGAAGATGTCGATCTAAATCTCCCGGACGAAATTCGCTCTTTTATAAAATAGCATTTCAATTTTCCTTTGACAGTATCAAGTAAAATATCGCAAACCGCGTCCCCCGACTTATAAATATTCATCGCGCAAAAATACATTGTTTTATCGACGCCAAATCTAGATTCAGACCGATTTTTACAGCAGAGATTAAAAATAAGTAATGTAATATTTTTTATTTAACGTCAGTACATTAAAACGCACTATCTCGAAAATCCCGAAAAAATAAACAATAGATTATCAAGTGAATTTAAATGATACTTAAAAATATTAAATTCAAAATTTTGATAAAAATATTATTAACTTAAAATATACCTAAAATAGTATAAAGTGCTAGTGATTTTATGAAATATGCACATTTATATATACATACTTAAAGAACTAAATCAAGAGTCATTATGTGTATGTGTAGCTTGTTAAGTAGAAAAAGTCGAGCAGTGTTCAGAAAAAATTTTGTATAACATATTTTAATTTCGAATTCCTAAAAAAGACTCCAATGTAATAACAATAATCTTCAGAAATGTTCCATCATATCTCCCAAAAAAAACTATCCAAAATCACAACCTGCCACTCGCTCAAGCTCTAGCCGGATAATCCCGGTGCGCTGTAGAGCACCGCCGTTCATTCGGGGCTTGGCCGCAGGCTGCGCGTAAAAAGAAGACGGGCAAAAAAACTGTCCAGAAGCTCTATCTCTCGTCTGCTCCTATAAACAGGATGTTGATTAATGGCTGACAGCCCAGGGGATGGAGGAAGAGAGGAAGTGGAAGGGAGAGGGTCGGTGGTTACTCGTCAGAGTCACCGAGTCACCTTCGCCAGCTGCCGTCGCGCGGTTAATTAATCAAAAAATTGGTCTGTCGCGTATCCTCCCCGATTCGAGCGCATCCTTGGACGAAAAATACACGCGCGCGCCCTTCACTTCCGGTGTGTCGTCATCGCATTAAAGTCGCCAGTGGTGCAGCAAGCGCGCGCGCAGTCATCTCGGTTGCAGCAGTTAACGTCTAGGTTCGGTGAAATGGCTCTTGCATCCATGCTGGAAATAAAGAAAGAAATATTTTATTAGAAACGTCAGAACAGTGCTGCTTGTTTATTAATGCTTTAGTATAATCTTTACGATGAATGACTGAGATTTAAAACTTTTCAATCAAGAACTAACTAAATTTTGATAAATATTTCTTAGGTATGCTCGAATATGATACAAATAAAATAAATTAAGTCTTTTAATTATTTATTCCTACATTAAATATTATAGCCATTCTTATGAATATTACAGGAATAATTTATCAGAAATTCAGTTTATATGCAAAAAAGAGATAAAAAAAAATTTTTTTTTTAAATCAAAGCTACTACTTCTGTACTTAAAATTTTTGTCAGAGATGAAACCCTATATCAAGTAATAGTTGAAAATTGAAAATGTATATTTATGTACAGAAAAATACAGTGATAAAAATAGTCTTGTAATAGCTATGAGGGCATATCACAAATAGCTGAATGATTTCACAATTTGAACTTATAAGATAAGTACAATTAAGTACAAATTAAAACACAAGCTCTTCGGTTAGTAACTTCAATTGTGATACTATGTCTTATTAACTTTTGGAAAATGAAGACTATAATATTCAGTTTTGGCGAATTTTTTTATACATAATTTATGAATTGTTTAAATGATATAGAGTTCATGAAAATGTTTCACGTTACTCGAAAGAGTAATCCGTTAAGATTAAGTATTAGTGGCAAGTATTGTTTGTAATATTTTTATGTAACCAGACTATTGTTCAGAATGTTTACCTCTAATAGATCTTACATTGTAGAAACTTTGCAGTGTAGAATTTTCTGGTAAATAAATATCAATCAATATAAAAAATATCAAATAGTTAATAAGAAAAAGTTCAATTATGAATTAAGTGCAAAAAAACATCATGTTTACACAAAATGAATATTTTTTAAACATATACCTTCAAAGAGTGCAACTGTACAACAAAAATTATGGTAAGAGAAACATACGTTTCAATTACATTTATGATTTTGAAAATAACATTTTATAATACGAAACCGTACGAGCTCCGAATATAAACTCAATCAATACAAAAAATAACACACAATTTGTCGGAAATTACTTCCAAGTACTTGTTCGTAAGGAGATCATTAAAAATCTCTATATACATTTACCCATTAGTCAAACATAATCAAATAGGTTTTTTTTTAATAGCTTGAAACCTATTTTTCGTTATAAATGTTCTTTTAGACATTACATTTTTTATGGTTGTACAAGTACAAAACTATCCCAAATATTAGTAGTGCCTATAAACCAGCATTGACCGAAAAATTAAACTTGTAGAAGGAAACCATAGATGGATACACACACACACACACACATATATATATATATATATATATATATAGTGTATTTTGCTTCCGCATATCGAGAAATATACATTTCCCTCACGCCCTATCTCGACAATGAAATAATTTACTGCCATAAACTCCCCCCTCTTGGATAAAACGGCAGTCGTTAAATTTTATTTTGCGGATTGCGTGAAAAGAGCGGTAATCATGTTTTTATTACTCAAATGATAAACAAGATCCCCCTCTTCTCCCCCACTTTGCGCTTACGTGAAGGGAAGGTTGATGTTACACTCGCGCTGTAAGTTCACTTCCAATCGAGCCAGTTGGGCTTGCTCGAGCATCAAAACCCGACGCATCTCCTCTGCCCGTTGGGCAGCCTCGCACTGTTTCTGGGCTATGAGCTGCTGCAAAGTAGCTATGCGCGCTTTTAGCGCCTCATTTCCACACTCGTTCTTCTGTACGATGATGGCAGTCAGCGAGCAAATGCGCTCATGCAGCTCGGCTAGCTCCGTCATTGTTAACGACTATAGCCCCGATTGGGATGAAGAAAATTTTAGCATTAACAAAAAAGATTATGTGGCGAATATATTGCTAAAAGTGTAAACAATACGTATAGGCCAGATGTCACTCCATCGACTGATGCATGTGTTGACCGTATTGTTACCCACATACGCCGAAAAAAGCAAAAATATTTCATTTTTATAAGTTTCAAAAAACTTCTTTTATGTTACTTTCATACGAATTTTAATAAAAAAAACTTTTCTGTCGCTACCACTTTCAATTGGATCTTTTATCATATCTTTCGACTATTAATGAAATGCTTGCTTTTTTTAGCAAACAAATAAAAACGATTTATAAGATATATTCTTTGTATTAAGAATTGTGGCATTCGTCATTTAAGCTTTAAAATACTTGAATATATAGCGAACTAGATAAGGGACCGAATTAACTTACTGGTCTAGTTATCCCAATAATTATTTTACCTTATAAAAATTGTATGAGAAACAGTCACCGAAGTGACATGTGGCCTGTATATTGGAATTTCAGTTTCCTATGAAGTATTCATATTAAGTGAGTAATTCAATCAGCAGAAAAAGTTTATTGCAACGATATGTATGACGACAATTAAGCGATTAATTAGTTTAATTATTAAGTATGCGTTGGTTATACATTTTCAGGAGCAAATGGTTTGATATAGTTTTTCATAAAGTATATCTATTTTTTATGTATTAAATAACTCATATATGGGTAATCTGTTCTGTTTACTGTATATTACGGAAAGAAAAACTTACCTGTAGCCACGAGTTGACATCATAATTATCGGTTTTTTCATTCGGCTCGTCTTTCCCATTTTCCTTTAAACCAGATGTATTTATTATTTTTAAATGATACATAGTGCATTTCAACAAAAAACACATGCATTTAAATAGTCAAACGTTCTTCAATGCAATAACTGACAAGGCAGCCAGTTCAATTAAACGAAACTCGATAAATATTATCCTTAGAGAAAAAGCAAGCAAAGTCAAACACTTTCTCGCACGATATCGAATCTCAGCTCAACGCTATCACTCACTCGTCGCAACTCGGCAAGCTTTTCGGCTTCTTGCAAGGCCTTGAGAATCGCCCCCGACAGTTCGTGCGATCTCTCGACAAGCTTGGCTATTTCAGCAACCGACCACTTGTACTTTGAATCCTGCCCACTCGCGGATAATTCCGTCAGCGTTTCCGGTACCTTGTTCTTTGTCGTTCCGCCCTCGCAGCTCATGAGCTCGTGCAGCAGATTCACCGCTTAATATAGAACGATATCGAATGTTCCGAGTTGGGAGGATGAATTACACAGTGTGAATTATATATTGGGACGATTTGGAGAGCAGACTGTCGTTTAGCGATTAGGTGGATAGACTATAGAACGAGATATATATTATTTTTAGATACCGTTGGATAACTCCTTTGTAGACTTTAAAAGTTGATTTCTGCTTACAAAAAAGAAACTGCAGAGCTTACAATTCTGTTAAAATAAATCTTTTTTAATATGATCTATTTAGTTAAAAAATGATAAATATTGACAGTCAATTCACAACTATTATAGTAATATGAAAACGATAAAAAGATTGTAGAATTACAGAAAGGAAAGAATAAAAAAAGGTTTATTCTAGGAAAAAATATTGATTTTTCAGGAAAGTACAAGGAATTAGAAATAGCGTGAGGAATTAGTTATAAATTACCTTTTTTTAATCCAATTAAATGCATCCTATTTTAAAACGTTTCTTCGGCTATCTGTTCCTGACATATTATTATTTTTTAACGAATCAAAGCTCATTCGTTTTCAGTTCTTTTCCATATAATCTTTTCTATTTTTTTTCTGCCACGAAAAATAGAAAATAACAGATAATAGAAAAAACGTAACTTTTAACGTCCGAAACAGAACTTATTCAATATTAAATTGTTCCTATATCGAGAAAAGAAGCTTATTTGAACGAATTATAAGCAATGAGTTTCATTTTCAGATACCGAAAATTACTTTAAAAGAAGACGATTAAAAATAGTACCAATAACTCATTCAGTGACTGTCATCAGCTACACTTATTACCTCTCTATGCTCACGATATACTAAATGAAATTACCGCGCTAAAATCGAGCAAAAAGGAAGAACAAAACGATTACAAAATTGTCTTTGTTGAATGGATAAAGTTCTGCGTACCATCGACCTGCTTCTGCATCTGGTGCCCAAGGACTTTGCTGGCGAGTGCAAGCTCGCTCGCGTTGGTCTCCTTTGTCTTTTCAACCAGTTTTTCCTTTTCTCTCTCGTCCAATCTGCCCTTCTCGGTGCTCCTTAACTTCTCGATGTCGCGCTTTAGACGATCGTTTTCCGCGCGGCACTCGTCGAGTTCCGTGGCCTTATGCGGCCGTTCCTTCGATTGGCTCGGTTTACGCACTTTCGTCGGATCTGACATTCGCGAGGATAGATTCGTTTTGGCAGCTTTCACCCTGCATGAGGAATTTACGTTATATTTTTCAATAATAAGACTACAAACATTACAATATAATACCACACCTTTCTGGTCCCGCCTTAACATCCTGTAACTGTCGTTGTAGCTCGTCCTTCACGGGCACGTCTTCAGCTAAATCCTTCCTCAGCTTCTCCAGTTGCCACTTCAGGTCGCCGACCTCACGTTCGAGCCTATCCTTGTCGGCGAGAGCTGCTGTGGCTGCGGTCTGCAGCTCCGTTGCTTTCTGCTGGCAAGTCTCGGCTACTTTACCCGCGGTCTCCGCGTCGCCACGTGCTCGACCCAGGGCCACCATAAGCCGGGCCCGTTCTGTGCCTAGTTCCTCGATTTCAGCGACGAGGCGAGCGTTCTCAGCTATTCGTTCGTTAAGCTGACCCTCGAGATCGGCATTTCGATTCGCAGCGTTATCGCCTGCAGCGCGCAGCCCTTCTATCTCGTGTCTATTTTAGAATGATTTAAAGTAAATGGAAAAAAAACTATATAAGAGTTACGCAATGCAGTTTCATTTATCATTTGTTTCAATATATTATAAACTTTTTAATTAAATGAATTTTTATTTACCATTTTATAGAAATGAAATTAATCAATTAAAATACTATTTTTCTATTCGTGGCAAATTCAGCATCGAATGGAAAAAGAAAAAATTGAAATAAAAAAAAATTCTAGATAAATTCAGGAAAAAAATAGATATTAAACTCACTAGTATTGCCGGTTGTATTGAAGTACTAATCTAAATTTTAAATAAGTAAAATTGATATGGACGGCTAAAAATTAACAATGATTTAAATTGCAAATCAATCGATATATCGGTCAGAGTCCAACCCTTGTAATAATGAAAGTAATATTATCTATCGGCTGTATTAATAATGAAGAAGAAACAAGTTTTTTTTTCATCTCGAACCTTCGGGAACTTCTTTGAGAGTTAAAATTTCAAAGATTGAGATTTATATACCACCAGACTTCGGCGGTGATACCTATATCGAAAAAGTATGTTTGTCACGTAACCGTTATGCAATTTCAATGCCTTGGAACCATAATCAGAAAAAACAGCGTTGAATGATATAATTAAAGCGGCAGTTATATGAAATACAATTGAATTATGGCTTTGCAAAGACTAATCAAGGACAGACTCGCCTCAAACTGTCAGCTTCGCGCGTACAGTCGTCAAGCTGCTGTCTCGACGCCCGCAGCTCCAACTCGCGTGCCCCTTCAGCGTCCCGCGCGGCTCTTAAATCAGTACGCGCCTCCTCTAGAGCCGCCTGCAGACTCTTCAGTCGACTCATCAATTCTCCGTTCTTCTCGCTCAACTCCGTGTTGCGCTCCTCGAGGTCAGTCCCTCGCGTGGCTAGCTCACTTGCCTCGCTCGCTTTCGCGCGTAGCCCGTCGCCCTCGGCCTGCAACCTCGTCAGCTCGTTCTCAAGGTTCTTCGTGCGTTTCAGCAGCTCTTCTCGCTCGTTGCTAGTCTCGCTCTCGCAATGCCTCAGGCTCGCTGCCAGCTCGTCTCGTTCGCCGGTCAGCTTGCCCAGTGCCGCGCGTGCCTCCTCGGACGCCTGTGCCTCGGCTTGCAGCTTGTGCTGCAGGTTCTCCGCGTCGCGGCGCAGTTGGTCTCGCTCGAGCGCGAGTTGGGAGCTTTCACTGGCTAATTTGGCCACCTCTCCAGTCGCTCTGGCCAGCTCGTTTGTCAACGTATTGTTGGCCTCGGTCAGCGATTGATGCTCGAGTTGCAAACGTGTCAGCTCGCTGTTCAGATTCTCGTAGTCATTCTTCATTCTCTCGTTTTCCGTTTTCGCGTCCTGTATTTGTGCCTTCAAAGCGTCTAGTTCTGACAATTTCTAAATAAAGAATACCGGTAATGAAGTTATACGTTAGAAAATAAAAGCGGATATCATACAAAGAAGTTTAACTGATGTAGAACGCAGTGTATATTGATCGAGCGAGAAAAAAAAACGTGTCACCTGGGGAATGAATTTCAAGAAGAATCTGATTTCTAATGAAATTTATAAAGAGATCAATATTCTGAAATAAATTCAACAAGACTTTTATTTTAACGTTTAACTAAGTTTTCCAAATTCTCTTAGGAAAATTATATATAATAATTATTATTATTTCTTTGAAAGAGACAACATTTTCATTATATTACATCACTAATTATTATGTAGAAGTTTTTAGTATTATAACTGAATTTTTGCTTCAAAATGCAACTGAAGCACGTTGAAGTCTGAGTCAATAATTTCTACTCTAATAACGGCGAATTTTTTATATCGATAGACCTCTCTAAAATAAGAACTTTTTGCTTGTAGATGATCAATCAAAACATTTGGTTATCATTCATTTGTTTCAAACAATAAAGCTATTCATCAATTTGACCCGGTACTATAAGACTTTTTTTCACGACTGGAACATTATACCTTACCATTCTCTTGCTTCATAAAATGAATCTTCTATTTTAATCATTTTTTGCCAATACCTCGATAGAATAAAAAATATTAAGTTACTTTTCAATACATTTATAATAACTATTGTTTATGATCAATCATACCTGAAGCTTGGTTTCCAGATTAGCATTGCGCGCTTTTATCTCGTCCAGTAGGAGAAGCTGTTGACGCGCCTCCTCAAGGGCAGCCTTCACATCGGCGAGTGCTTTACTGCGCTCCTCGAGTATTCGGATAAGCTGATCGTTGCGCTCGGACATCTCCTGACGCGTCTTGCTTAGCTCGCCCATCAGCTGTTCGTTTTGCATCTCCGCGGCGCGCAACTCTGGCCGCACGCGCTCGAGCTCAGCTTCGAGCTCGCCCATGCCCAGGGCGATTGTTGTTGAGTGGCGCAAATCGCGTAGCAGCTGTTTAACCTGCATTGGTTGGAAAGCATTTATGATGCAATCACTTGGTTACTGAACACCTGGCTGTTTAATATTAATCAGTAGAGTGTTAAAAAATTCACGTTACGTTTATAGTACTTTGGAGGACAGCTCCAGCTCGTTAGTGTTAACGGAATGCAACAATATCTCCGGGTATATGAGGGCTGTATAGGAGTCACTCAGGGGAAACAAGAGAGTCGCTATTTGAGAAGAAGGGGCAGACACCCTTTCGCGGAAACACCAAGCAACTTATATACGGATATGAAAGACAAGGATATCAAAAAACAATCTACCCGGATTACTTGGAGAGCGAGCAACGACAAGATATTAAAGAGATAGAGTTTAACGTCCTCTGTACGCGACAGAAAAATGGAAGTAGCGAGACGGGAACGTAGGAAGATTCCACGAGAAGATAACCGCGATTCTAAGTAGAAAGATTCACGACAGCCGCCGAACAAGAAAGCCACATAATGACGCAGTGGGGCTGTGGAAAATTCATTAGATACTTCGATTGTATGTTAAAAATTTCCATTTTATTATTAAACAGCACGACTATATGAGATGCGGATAAAGATTCAATAATAACCTAGTAGTTATTCTAAGAGTCATTATGGACATTGAAAAATTCAAGCTTATATTAAGCTTCCATTAAAAACGTTCATATAATTTATTGCAACGAATCATCGATTGAAAACACTATATGAAAAACCTATTGTTATAATATGTCTTTATAATAAAATAAAATATAGCTATCCCTACATCAATATTCAACAAAAGTAATAGAGGTATCGTGAAATATTCGTAAAAAAGTAATAGAATTAAGAAAGTTATACAAATTTTGAAGCAAAATAGAATTAAGATTATAACAAAAATAAGCTGAATAAATCAATACCAGATTTTAAAAAAATGTATTTATGAAGACAAAACAAACATATAAAAGTTAGACAGAAGACTTGACTGCCCCGGAAAACACTTATTATTCAATAAAAAGAAATGCTCGTAGCTGAGAAAAAAGTCAAAGCAAACTATAACCTTTGCCGCAAACACCTGCTACGCGTGTTTGAACTTCTACCTCGGAGAATTATCTTATAGAAGAAAAGAAAACCCTTAACAGTATAAAAACAAGTCAACTATAAGAAAACCGAATATAGATATCAACAAATTAAGAGAAGTTATTAATAGCTTGAAGAAATAAAAAACTAGAAAAACTCCCAGCTACGATATATTAGAAATTGTTTAAAGAACTACCTCCAAAAAGGTATAAAGATTTTCTGTAATTTAAAGGGATTCCATTCTACAATTATGCTACTTATCTGCACAATGAAAAGTAGCTAAAATCATTCTTATTCGAAAACTCTGCAATTCAATAAAACTTACAACGTCATTCAAAGCTATAAACTTGTAACGATATAGACTCCGCATAAGTGTGGACACAAACACGCAGACACGCACATTGAGCGGAAACGAGGTGGCAGAGCCAAGCACGAGTATCAATACAACCACGTAATGTATATATTGGTAAGAAAAAGAGAGAGAGCGGGAGAGAGAGAGTTGGCACTTGGCACTGCTAGTCCAGTTAGTGGGTGCCGAGAGACGCAGCTAACGAGTAATTCGTGCACCCTTATAAATGCTATAGTGAAAAGTGAGTTTCTGTCTCCAAGAGAGATCTAATTTCAAGAGTCCTTGCATGAACTATGGCTCGCATCCTTCTGCATATACATACGCTGCGTCAAACATACACCCAAGCGGTCAAACACACCTTGTAATATATAAACGTCAGCAAGGAACACCGCACCTGCGTGTACGTGAGATGTATTATTATCTATTATATTAAGTTTTACTCCAATAAAATAAGAAGTTTGTTACCAATGATAATATAGTTAAATTATATAGCACGCAGAGTCTGCGATACGTTATAATACCACGTCAGCTATCCAAGAGAAGCCACACAGCCCTATATACGAACAGCTAGCGCGGCAAGTCCTCAGGAAAAGCATTTTTCTGTTTCTTTGTTTAAATCGAACCCTGATATACGGTTAAATAAAGATAAAGTTATAAAAATAAAAAAAATTCTAGAATTACTTTTAGAAATGTCATTTTAATTTAGTATTTTTTTAAATTTAATTTTTTAACAGTGAAGAGGTCCCTAGTGATTTCAGTTCAATCTATTTTATCAAACTCAGTTAGCTCATGTTTCCTCGAATTCGTGAATTCCGAACGTTTGTTAACATCGCTCGAGTGATGTATTCGCGAGTGAGGTGCGCGTAGCTAGAGTGCAACTATATTGTCGTTACAAAGTTACGATTCCATTTCAAATCAGATTCTCTGAAGCTATAGAATGGCGTGTAGGTGTAATCTAACATTCGGAGAAAACGGTCGTCATGTTGTTAAACTGTGATGCAGCGTAACGCTGATCAACAAGCATCGAGACTATACAAAAAACAGTGTCCTAGAACAATCCGAGTAACTCTTGATGCCTGAAACGGATATAGTTGAGTACTGGGCGTGAGAATATGATCTGAATACATTGAAGTTATATCGAGCGGCAGAACTCGACCTGTTGTCTGCGTGTAGTTGTATAAAAAATACATTATAAATAGATCTAATTATTGTTGAATTGTATTGTTTGTATATCAGTGAGACATTTTTAATTTTATATCTTTAACAGAACCTTCTCCCGGATACCGCTGCCTTCGCAGGGTCATCACGCTGAAACGACAATTATATAGTTAAGCGACCTTGCTTCGCGATTAGATACCTACGGCGCAAGTAATTCCACGTCTAACGGAGAGAATAGTCAAGTTCATCTTACCAACTTACAAATAGCAAAAGCGTAAAAAACTATTTAATTGGAAAAAGTACTGTTTTAATGTGACATACGAGTATTCCCATGAGCTAAATGCAGAAGACGTAGTTTTTGGGGTTTCAGTACTTTTTTAACTTATTATATTTTAAGAAAATGCAGTTGCACAAATAAAGTTACTGTTATTAGTAATATTATTATTGAAAATCAGATTTCTACATTTTTCAAGCTAATATGATAAAGAAAGCTCCATTTATTAATCAAATTAAAGCAGAAAGGTTTACATATATAATAATTAATCTTATCAGCGATTTGCTCAAGAAATTTAAAACCACTTTTTAGATTTTAAAATTTGTTTTATTTCTACATTAAATAATCATTTCTGACGAAATTGATTTTCGATATACGTACAATATGAAAAAGTAATCTGTTTAAATTCTAATTTAGTCATTCTGACTTTATAATCCCGTTGAGATAAATGTGAAACTTCATAACACAAATGCCGTCATTCCTATGTTTATTTCGAATTCAGTCAAAAATAGTCAACCGGAATTTCTATATACTCAAAATGACTTATATAGTATCAACGTCCATGCTTTTATACGATATTTTAAGATGCTCAATTTATAAAGCTATCCCGAGAAGCGATCGTGAGTAATAAACTTATATGAATATTTTTCACTTCTATTTCAATTTTCTCAAATTGATGCAACGCACAGGAATCGTGTGTGTGTGGGTGTGTGTGGGCAGAAAACGATACTCTTGCACCAACGAGAATCTGCTTGTTGCCCATCGCTATAGGAATATTTACTTGTTGTTGCAAGATAATTCCTCCTTCCATAGGAAGATATTCTCTTAACCCTACAGTGCGTCCCAAAACTATAGAAACACCTAGTTGTTACATGGTATAAGTAGTGTAAGTCTCGCAAATTAATATGATAATCAGTCAGAACTTTTTTTATATGTTTCAAACATAAAACCCAAACGAAATCAATCGCTTTAAGGTGTTAAATGCCATAAAAATATATTTTTTACTCGCGTTATTTAAAAAATGAACAAATTATTAACAATTTTGTCGTTCCATAACTATAGAAACACTTTACAAATTCTCTATTAAACCAAGTGACTCTTTGTTTTCAGTCATAGTTTTTATTAGTATCTTATAAAATAATATCAAATTTAGAATGTATTTATTTTCCCAAAGAAGTCGATTTTTGCTTAATTGTGAAGATACTAATCAACTACATTTTAACTGTGTATTTGCACAATATTTTATAATAACAATATTTAAAACAAGCACATATTTGTTTTGGCTTATAATATTCTTTTGTAAGAAATTTTTACTAATAAAATAAAAATTAAGCTTAATGCAATATTTACATTAAATTTTTTATTTTTTATGTATGCTTATGTTTATATTTCTGCTATCCGCTGCTCCAAATTGATATGTGTTTTAACCGTCCTATCGTCGATAATGTAGATACTTTCTTAATCGATCTATTATAAATCGTACAGTGTAACGAAGAAAGCTTTTTCGAATGAAAAAGTAATATAATAATGTTCTGTAATAAACTCAGAATGCCGAGAGGTAAATATTTAACTGATCATGAAAATGGACGTATTCAAGCATATCTTGAAACTCGGTTAAGCCTTAGAAAAATATCACAAAAACTTGATGGATCTGTGAAAATTATTCATAGTTTTTTAAAACATCCTGCACTTTATGATACAAAAAAACAGGTGGACGAAAAAGAAAGATTACGCCTCGATTGGAAAGGCAAATTGTTAACATAGCTAGTAATTCCATGATTAGTTTGAATAAAATGAAAAGCCGTTTACCAGTAAGCATTTACAAATTATCGATAAATCGATTATTACAACGGTCTATTTTTATCACTAGACAAAAATGCAGAAAGTTCCAAGATTATTGCCATGACATAAAGAAGTTAGAGTAGATTTTGCTATAGATTGAACATGACTACAAACTTTGAAATGGTAAATTATTAACGTTTTGGAGTAACAACAAATTGTGATAATTTTTAATTTTCAAGGTGGTATTCTCAGATAAAAAAAATTTAACCTTGACGGACCAGATGGGGTCCACTCTTACTGGAGAGATTTACGAAAAGAACCACAATATTTCTCCCGCAAAAATTTTGGTGGTGGAAGCTTAGTGGTATGAGGAGCATTCAGTTTTAATGGAACTTTGCCGTTGGCGTTTCCATCTTGCAAAATGAATTCAGCGAAGTACATTCGTGTGTTAGAAGATAATTTATTACCTTTTATGGACAATAATAAACATTTAGATGTCATTTTTCAACAAGACAATGTTTCAGTACATGGGAGTCGAGAAACTAAAAAATGGTTTTCTGATAATGATATTTTAATTTTGAAGTGGCCTGCGTGTTCTCCGGACATGAATTATAAAAAATCTTTGGGGTATTCTTGTTCGTAAAGTGTATGCTAATAATAAATAATACAATTATGTGCAAGAGTTAAAAATGTAGGTCTGCAAGCATGGCGAGAGATTGACGCTGATACCATTAATAAATTAGTCACCAGTATGTAGAGCCGTATTTTTGAACTAATTAAAAACAACGGTGGACAAACAAAATACTAAAATTAAATTAAAACTCAATTAAACTCTTAAAATGCATATGTTTCATACATTAATTTAGTCAAATTTGTATTCCTTTGTAAGGAATTAATGCAAACTAGTATTTTATAAGGAATTAATGAATAAAAATAAAAGTATTACTTGGTTTAATAGAGAATTTGTTAAGTGTTTCTATAGCTATGGGACGGCAAAATTGTTAATAATTTTTTCACTTTTAAATAAAATGAGTAAAAAATATATTTTTATGGCTTTTAACACCTTAAAGCGATTGATTTCGTTTGGGTTTTATGTTTGAAACATGTAAAAAAAGTTCTGACTGATTATCATATTAATTTGCGAGACTTACACTACTTATACCGTGCAATAATTAGGTGTTTCTATAGTTTTGGGACACACTGTATAATAATATCCAAGCTATAATCACATATAATTTCAGATGAAATCAATATTTTTTAATGAAACAAAGCTCAAATAGAAGCTTTTCTATCTAATTTAATAATTTTTTTGTATATACCATTCATTGGCAGAAACATAAAGACATGGGTCTTTTTTAGTTATATATTAAAAAACACTTCTGTTAAGTCGCAAACGAATTGGTGATGGAGATTAATTTGCGAGACTTACACTACTTATACCGTGTAACAACTAGGTGTTTCTATAGTTTTGGAACGCACTGTATTTTTAGAGGAAATCCTCCTCCAACAAGCAGATTCTCGTTGGTGCAAGAGTATCGTTTTCTGAGTGTACACACACACACACGATTCCTGCGCATTGCATCAATTTGAAAAATATGATGATTTTTCACGTAGGAAGAAATTTTTTCGCGCTGGAGGAATCCTTTATAGCAGGATGATTTTCTTGGGAGGAATTTCACTTCGAAACCGGAGGATCGTTTTTCTGAGTGTATATATTTGATACGATTAACTTGACGTCCCGAGACAAATAACATCTTCTTCAATAAAGCTTCTCTTTCTCTCTATTTGCCCCTCTCTCTTTCAGAAACACACTTTAAATACCTTTTCGTCTTTCTCGCGGAGTTCAGCTTTCATCGTCTCGATTTCAGCCTCGAGCGCCTTACGGCTGACGGCCATTTGATCTAGGTTGTGCTGGAGTTCACCCGAGTTTCGGCGCTCGGCGTACAATTTATTCTCCAGGTCGTTGATGATGGCGTCTCGCTCGGCGAGCTGCAAGCTATTCTGTGCCATCACAGACTCGCAGGTTTTTACGCGCCTCGACAGCTCCGATATCTCGTTCGAACCCCGCTGCAGTTCGCTCGACTTTACGTGTCCTTCCTCCTTGATTTCACGTCTATGTGTATACGAAAGTTGATAATGATAAGATAATTACAGAGTATTTATGTCATCCTGTATTGAATTGCATTGCCATCATCGGATTTTACGTCGTCCATTGAGAGCTAAAGTCAGATATATCGATTTCCGAATTTCTTCGTATAATTGTTTGCAAGTCATTTCGTGTAGAATTGAATTGCTCTACATTATATCTCGGTCTTTGCCGTGTCTCTGTCCTTCTTTGTACTGCACGTACATGCTCGCTGCTCAACAAAATCCCGTATAATGTAAGCATAGAGATTGGTATAGAGGTCTGGCTTACTTGAGAGTTTCAACCTCGGCGAGGAGTCGCTCGTTCTCTCGCCTGAACTCGTCGCAGCTTTTCGAAAGTTCAACCATGCTCTCTATTGATTTCTCCACGGCGGAAGACACCTGCTGATCGCCTTTTTCCCCGTCTTTCATCAGCTCCCGCAGCTTCGCGCGCAAACGATTCAGAGCCGCGCAGGAGCTGTCTTCTCGGGCTTCCTGCAGCGTCACTTGAAGATTGGCTATTGTCTCTCGCAATCTACGCTTTCAGCCGTGTCCCCGTGGTAGTGGTGGTGAGCGGTTACGTGGGATTGAATTTAATCTTTTAGTTTTTCGAGTTTCGAAATGTAGAAAGAGTAACCATTTCAGTCTACTTTGCAAGAGATCGAGTTGCGGAAGACATTAACGTCCCAGTACAGAAGGAAATACAAGAGGAGGAGTTTGGATAACAATAAGAAAGCTTATTGATGTAATTTCGATATTGCATAGAATCGATGAAAACTTTAGTACTCACTACATAACTTTAGATTAATTAGTAACTTTAACAATGTATAATAGTTTACACAATCAAATAACCATCGATATCCGAAAGTTTTATAGATGTACTCGGTATTACATTGGTCTTGTGACTGACTTTAAATAAATGTTTTACAGAAGTTATAGAATCGGTTTTAAATTAAATTCAAAATTGGCCCAATTAAATTTCAGGTGCTCCGTTATGTGAAAACTATTCTCAGAAAGTATTTATCAAATTCATTTATTTCAAAACTAAATCAGGCGGGTCAATTTGACATCTCTATATTTAAATGGCTAATGAATATGTCGCGTCGAATTTTTTAAAATTCAAAGAAAACTACTTCTGGTTTTTGCCCCCCTGTTCAAAATATATATGAAAAAAGTCATGTTAATTAGTATCATGAAAAGGAAATTTTTTTAGTATATCTATCACAGTTTCTAAAAGATGTAGATATTTTAGAATTATTTCGGTATTTTACATTATCTTAATGGACGCATTAAGTATAAATACTCTGCACTAATTATAGTATACTACAAAACAGAGCTGTAAGGTATTCCATACGATAATTATTGCAAATACATAAATACATTATTTTACTTAATGGGCGCAATTCTAGAATATTCAATGAGTATATATCTGTGGCTTCGAGGCATAACGACATAAGTCGACTTTTTGTGTTTCCGAGAAAAATGGGTTTCAATCTTCAAACTTATTCGTAAGATCGAAATAAATGAGATAAGGTGCGATACTGTACTAATCAATTAACACATTTAAAACAAATATTTATACGGTGATATGACCAGGTTATGCATTTTCTCCTTCGTGAAAACTCGAAAAAGTATGAAGTAATGTCGTTATGCCGGAAACTTGGACTTATCTAATAGTCCTGTTCTCGTTTATTTTTCGATCATTTTCGTTAATTTAATTATGAATTCCGATCAAAATTAACAATTAATCAATGAATAATTATGTTCAAAATAATACAACTTGAATATAACTTGAATACAATTTGAATTCTCAATAAATTAAAAAGCATTTTTTTTTCGTAAACGAACAAATATTATGAACTAATTTTCAAAATTCTCAGGTTTATGCACTTATCGTTTGTAAAATTCTAAATTTTATCTAGTTATTGTATATATTTAATATAAAATAATTTTTATATTCATTTGGTTGGATAAAATAAATTAGTGCTGGACTTATGTTGTTATGCCGCGCACTAAATTTGAAAAATGGACTTATGT
>JAWWEQ010021379.1:0-29249 GCA_035583055.1 Torymus tubicola
GGGGTGGAGGCTAGAGAGAGAGAGAGAGGGAACGCTGTCTTATCGTCCACGAAACACGCAGAACATCCGACGGCGGCCATTTGTTACGCTAAATGGTGAGATTTATGCTGGCGGGAGAGAAGGAGAGAGAGAGAGAGAGAACACGTCGCGGAAGCTGGGTTGGTGTAGCGGATGGAGTGCGGAGGGGTATACGAGTGAGTTTCGAAATTTTCGGAGATGGTTAATTGTTGGTATGTGCGTTGCGGAGTAGTGGTTTTCATGAGGTCGATATCGTTTGAAACAAAGAAATAAACTGTTGGAAAGCTTATATGGTTCAAAATTTACTGTATAAAAATGATGAAACAAGATATAGATTTTAAACATATTTTAGTAAATTTAACGATGTACATTTTGCTGTCTTAAATATATATGAAAATTGAAATTATTTGTCAAGCTGTCAATTAAAGCGATCAAAATCATATATATTATAACCGCAATTTAAAAAAAAAACACAGAACAAGTCGTCATCCATCAATTCCTTTCCACCTGCGATTTGTTTTCCTCCGGTGTTCCCGTAAAAAAAGAGTGAAATACCCTCGCCCCCTTTCTTATTACTTTATTCATGAAAAATCTCAGCTGCGGGACCAGGGTGACCGAATCTTGCCTTTTCACCGAAAATACGCAAATATATATATATATATACATACATACAGCTTTATCTCGACTTGGGGAGGGAAAATGGAGATTCGAAACGTTTGGCGTTCGGCGAGGAAAAAAAGTCTGAGGCGGCACAAGACCAAGAGGTGTACACGCTCGGAGATTCTTGAGGGGGAAAGGTAATGTCGGTACACGGTTCCGTGTATATCCATAAACAAGGGATCGTTTTTCAAATTTTTCAAGGGGGGGTTTCTCAATTTACAAGATATTTAGAGAGTTTCGTACAAATAGAAAGAGAGTTTATAGGATTACGTAAACGTATATATATTTCATAAATTCATTTTTATACAGAAAAGGAGGGAAAGTTAAGTAAAATTTAAAAATTTATATTGTGAAAAAAATATATATCTGATATTTAAATATCGCAAAAAGGGGTGTAAACCAATATACGTTAATTTATCGTAATCCCTTATAGTTTTAATAAGTCCTTTAAATAGGTATATAGATAAACTTCACGCTTCATTCAATATCTGTAGTAATAAATCTTCGCTCATATCGATTATAAAGACATTTGAAAAACGTCCATAAAGCGGAAAAATATATGAAGTGTCACGATCTCAATTTTATTGGACACGCCATAATTCATTTTAAAAAGTTCTATAGATATTAAAGCGGCGTGTGAAATGCGTTCAAAGCACATGCTTTATTACGCCAATTCTATACGCTCAAGCATATATACTATACATACACATACACGCGCAAATACATGATTGAATATCCGTTTCGTTCATTCGCATACGAGCATTAAAGCTTCATTTCGGCATTAACTCTTCGTCGACAATTTATCCTATACATATACATATATATGCATGCTTTTGCTGATACCCACTTCATCAAATCGAACGAATACCTATTTCATTAACAATAAATATACACACACCGACACACTGCCATTCGTAGCATAAAAATGCACTTAAGCCACCTGTGTGTTTCTTATTTTCTTCGCGCAGCGCAATAGCTATAGGTGTAACATATATACCTTCTTATACGAGCCGACGCTCGCACGTATATATACGTGTGTAGTTTATCATCGCGCGTACGTCTAAACACACAATTTTATACGTTTCTCCCTTACATCCATGTGTGTGTGTGTGTACTTTCGCGAATGGTAGCCTTACACCCGGGGACTAACGCGCGTAAACTCGCATTTCCGCGTTTCACGCGAGACCCAAGTACTTGGTTATATATACGTATAGAGTACATATATATATATATATAGATATATACACATACACACACACGGCAATCGATCCAAGACGCATATACACGCAGCCCTCGGGGATCAAGTCGAGAGATGCGCCTGATCCTCTTGCACTCCCTCAGGATTTTTCGACGCTATCGCTGTGGGTATGTGAGTCAGGTAGAGGAGGAGAGGAAGGAAAGGCTAAAGGGGTTATATACGCGACGATCGGCCCTCGAAAGGGAAGCCGGAAAACACGCGCGCGCGCGAGCGAGCGTATCCCAAAATAAACAGCTCAGCGCGCGTATGGGAGATAGAGAGAGAGAGTGAGTGAGTGTAGTAGGGCGCGCGTGAGGCGCTCTTTACATCTTATCGCAGAGTTGATGGATTACTTCGGCTCGACGTGCTGGAAAAAGTAGGAAGTTTTTATATCGGAAAGGAGAGAGAGAGAGAGAGAGAGAGCGCAAGGGATCGAGCACGGGGAATCATATTTTTTTCAATTTTAAACGTTTGATATTGGTGCTCAAAGGCTGATATTTATGTGAAAGAGATTTAGTAGGTGATTTAATTAGCGAATTATAACAACTTTATATTCATTAATAATCCTCCTGTACTTGATATGAGCATTATTTTATCGCTATACACGTTATTTTAATTCATTGAGGCACTATAAGTGTGTATTACAAGTAGCAGTCGGCAAGCAGTATATATAATGTCCTGTTGATCTTCTTACAACAGGATTAATTTGCCATTTCCATTAATGTTATGTGTCAATAAATAAGATCTATTTGTCATTGATTGGTGAAAAATATAAATATATCAAGAACTTTGTTTTACAAAAATTATTGGGTATATTGAGAAAAATTTTATATTTTATGAAAGAATGAAAGTTTTGAAAAACTCTATATGGATTAAACTTAAATCAATTTTATTATTTTTCTTATAAAAATATTAATTTTATATAAACATCTAGCGTAATTACAGGATATAAAATGTCTCTAAAGTTACAAAATTCAATTATCCTTGATTGAAAATATTTATTGTTATTAGTTAGTCTTATTTATATTAAGATATATATATATATACATTATTAGTAAATCGGTATTGAGTACAGCAATTACCATATAATTGATAAAATAATAATCAATAAGTCACATTAAGGATAAATATTAAGCTTTTACATTAATAATAATGCATAAAATAACCGTAAAAAAAAAATTCAATAAAAAATAATCCATCACCAGCCACTCAACAGCACTCAACCCATTATACCCCGTGCACTCTCTTATTTCCCTGGATAAAATATATAGATCGGTATATGGGAGGGTTGCTGGGGCATCTGAGGATCGGGCCTAAGGGTCGGCTGCTGTGAATACATATCCCAAGTGACTTGACGCTTCGACCTGCTTTTTTTAAGTGGCCGTTGCATCTTATAGCTCGTGAATTTCTTGCCGATTTGTCGGCAATTCCCTTGAATGTCCATTAGTTGCCATCCATTGTTGCACAAACATTTCTTACCACCCGGTTTATTGCTTAAGACGCAGAGGTGCTTGCAGCCACCATTGCTAGGCGATTCGCAAGGATTAGTGTATTCACGCGGTGCGCTGAACATTCGGGGAATTTTCATAGAATAAATCGGGAAGTTAAATTGGATTCGATGAATTGTGGATGTGTCACACTTGTCGTCCACGAGCTTGCAGAATGCTAGGAACCATTTGGAGGGAGACTTTGTGGAATCTGAAAATTAAATATACATATTTTGATGAATCGCCGATTACCGTAAAATAATATCAGGACGATTCGTATGAATATTAATTCAATATTATTTAATTAATGCGTATAAAGTTCATCACCAAAATAGAATTAAAATCTATTTTGGTGATGAACTTTAATACTTTTTATCAATGTACATTTTATTTTTTAAATAATTTAAAAAAAAACGATTATCATAAACGATATAACTGCATAAATAGATATTTGGAATTGAACTTACCATGTACATCAAGGAACCAGTAAAGATAATCGTTGTAAACAGCGAGAGATACTACAACCGCATCATTGAAGGAAACAACAGACACTCGTTCGCCACCATTGTAATTTGAACTTTCTATTGTATGTTTTTTAGTCCAGTATATTCTTCTTTTGTCTGTATTAATGGCTAATACACCTTCAGTATACTCAACTATACACTTTTCCATAGTACCGTCCATATCGACTTGATATATCTACGATATATTCGTGGGTTAAAGCTTGTCAGTTAAATTTAAGTAAAATAATTATACTGATATTCAGTAGTTCGACATTGGTCTAAATATTTTATTTAAACAAGAAAAATCACCTGTTTACTCAATCCAAAGTTCGTCGTTATGAACGCCAGTCTAGCCAAAGGATCTAGCACCAAGTTTTCCGGCTTCTCGCTACATTGAGAAAATATGGATTTAAATTAGATTTTAAATTTACCATAGAGTTAGAGAAAATTGATTATTACGAATCAAATAGAACCGTAAGAAGTATACCTGTTCTGAAGAGTTGCCAAGTGGCAATCTTCTATCTTACCAAAAGTTACTTACTGGTTAAATACCTTTGTGCCATTGAGAAAAATAACATGCAACTCCCCTGGCCATATATTGATTAGAGTCTTTTTCTTGTCGTATTCAGCATCAATAACGTCTAATCTCATCAATTCAGTATCGGTCTCGTAGAACTTCTTTGTAACAAAGTCGTAGCAGATATGCGTCTCTGGGCTCGCCATCTCACTTTGAAAAATAAACGTGTAGTTGGACTGGCCGTAGATGCTTCGAGCAAAGACTTGACCATGATGAGTTAACCAGAACAATGTATTTCGCTCATTATCAAAGTCGTAATCCACTACATCAGTGTCGTTCATAACGAGCGTCATGTTTGGTTGGACGTCTACAGACGTATCAATAGTCATACGATAAAGCTGACCATTATTCAGGAAGAATAGCGTTATTGGATTCACCCGTTCATTGTGTAGAGCTATAAATTTTTTTCAATTATATTTATCATCTATTTATAAAAAAAATATTAATTTGTAATGATATCTAAAAAGCAATGTTATTTGAAGTAGATTTCAATCGGACTACCTCTATTATTTCTAACTTTTCGAATTATTTTTTAATAGGAATATTCTAATACTTAATTTTTAAATAGTTCCACAATAAATTATAAACCAAAGAAGATAATGTTCGCGGATACTTTGAAATTTACCTTTCATGCTAATTTTTGTTCTAGGTAACTGATAATCTTTTCTGGAAATGCAACACAATGCTTTGCTGTACATATATATTTCAATTGATAAAAGTTTATTGTGGATACTTTTTAATATTTACTGCGTGTTTTGGAAAATTTAATATTGCTTAAATATCGAATCACTGTTTTTATTATAAGTGATTATTGACACTTATTGTAAACGTACCCTGGTAGAAATCGATTCCATTGTTTAGCTTATAAATAGTTAGTTTCTCCAATAATTGCCAATAACTAGACACATTTTTCTGGGCATTCATCAATGAAACGATTTTTTCGGCCATATTCGCCATTTAATAGCCATAATCATATATTCAGTCTTTTCACAATTTTACATTAGCTTATTTATGAGTATTGAAAAGATATTAAAATTGGCCAGTTTTTTTAGTTAAGAAGTGGCTTATAAGAGACTTGCTATTTTAGCGAGGAGTGAGAAAGACAGAATCAAACGAAAAAATCATTGATTTTGTTTTTATCACCTGAACTTTGAATACCAAGAATTTGTGTTTACGTTTTGGATAGCTATCTTTTTTAAATATTGACTTTTAAATACATGATCAGATACAGAGAAAATTTAATCCAAAAAATTCGCAGATTACCTTATCTCTAACAAATAGGAGTATATGAACGAAATCATTTCATTACTACCTAGAGAGTAGTTATTTTTACTGGGTATTTATTATTTTCCTGCCTATTTCCGATAGAGATAATTTCTATTTTCTACTAGGGTATTACAAAGATAAAAATATTTCTCATATGAAAAGCACTCTTCTTTTCTTAAACTTTCTTTCTGCCTAGCGGACTAAAGTATCACTTTTGCTCCCGACGCCCGATCGCAAAGGTTATATTTTCGGCCTTGTTGGTAAAAAAATCGTATACGCATCGCGGAAGAATATAAAGAATGCCTTAGACCGTATATTTGACATACAACAATTTACATGCGTTCTTAGACATTCTTTATTTTTCCGATGCCTAGGTGACTAATATACGCTATTATTTTCAACAATGAGTGTAAACCATTATTATCTACAATAAACGATTAAAGTTTAATGTACTGAATTACATTCCAACACCGAAAATTCATATAATTAAAAACACGTCCTTTCTCTCTTATCACTTACAGATTGTCTTAGCGCCGACAACACTCGCCGCTGCGAGTATCACCACAAAGCACGGTGTAATCCTCATCGTCACTCGAATTACAACTATCGCTCCAAGAATTAACACTACTGCAGCCACGTACGAGACTTAATGGTAGCCAACGGAACATCGATGTCACACCAGCAGTCACACAGAAACTGACGAAGACGTATAAAGACACAGCGTCACTTCTAGCTCTGATACTGACTGAAATTCAAGTCTCCGTCCATCCTTTATAGCCGCGGCGTGTCGAGCGGTAACGAGGTGCTATTTGGGTACTTACTTCGTTAGGTCAATTGCGCGCCGGGGGATCTCCCCGGTTTGCGCGTTCTCGCTCGTTGTTTATAGCTGCTGCGTGCGAAGAAAGAAGAGCGGGGTAGAGTATATAGGAGGGAAAGAAAGGATGGGATGAAGCAAGAGTAAAAATAAAGGATTGCTCGAAAGTCCGCGCAAATCACCCGTTCGTTTAGTTGTAAGTGTGTATGGGGGGGATCTTCCGTTCGAAGAAAATTACAAGTGTACAGACGAGGTTGTTGATATATGACGCATTCATACATTAGTAAGTACTGATTGGGGGTTGGATTCAAGAAGGCTATATTGACGATTTGTGACATCTGCGTCATTAACCGAGATTAAACATCAGTTGAGTAATGTGATGGAACCGTATGTAGGTGCATCTATTTTTAAAGTTACGTATTAATTTTTTTATGTGGACTGCGAGATTGTAGCTTAATCAAAAAGCTATTAAATTTTCGTATCCTTTTTAGAGGGGAGCAACTTGAAAATTATTATCGTATATAGCATCGTAGAATGAATGATTGGCTATAATCTGACGTCACGAAGTACGTTAACTTTTGATGATCTGCGTGCAATCCTTGACACAGATCTAGCACACCATTTTTTGATTAGATTATAAACATTTAGTAGATGTTTTGTATTAATAATAATTTATCCGAAAAATTAATTAAGAACTTTATGTTTATTTATAACATGTCAAAATTCTATTTCAACTTTAATTCTTACATTAGAAATGATAACATATAATATACCTTTTATATATAAACAAAAACTGTTGAATCCACGAAAAATAATATAATTGCAGTTGAAAGGCAAATCTCTCAAGAGTTTTACAAATTAGCAAGTGATTAGAACATTAAGATTGTACTGTCAATTCTGGATTTCGTTACGTCTTGACAGTAGTTTGCTACTTAAGCAATTATTCAGCTTGTTCAGTTGAATGATCATTGCGCTTCATTCAGAAGATGGCAGGCTAATCTGAGTGAACCGTCATCTCCAAAGGCATTGCCCGATGATGATTTTGTTTATAGTATTAACACCAGCAAACTTGTCTGTGACATCATTGTGAGTATAATAAAAAACAGTCATTCAATCAAGTAAATTTATGAATGAATGATTTGTTGTAAATACAATTTATTAATGGTGTAATAATAAAATTGTAAGATTGATATTATGCGCGTACAAAGATCAAAACATTTAAATAAAAAATTTTAATTCTTTTATGAATTAAAGGAAAAAGATTCCCTTTTCACAAGACCATGATTATGAATGTATGTATATGTTATTTAAAATTAGTATAGTTGAAACTGTACATAGATATACAAAAGGTCATATTTTTCAAAGAATTACTAACCTGTCTAATTAAATATCAGTTAATTAATATAACTATGACACTCCGTACAATCTACGTCATGTAGATATCCAAATATTATTAAACTTTTATTACATTTCAATTATACCGATAAACTTAATATACATTCTTCTATTATTAAATTGCTTTGCATCAATATTTCACTATAAAAAAATACGTATACAGCCCTATTTATTAAGCATAATGCATTCTTATATATGAATGCACGTTGCTATGGCACGCTTTAGCTGCATGGATTGCGCATGCTGAAGATCTCCTTCAAAGTAAGTCTAGAAAATGGCGAGGCTGCTAAACTAAGATAAAATCAATACCAATGAAAGGCTTTGTGTTCTCTTTCTCCTTTCTCTCTCTCTTACTCGCCATAATAAAAACTCACCACAGATATAAAATATACGCGTCGGTATATAGTAGTGGCTGATGTATTACTTCGGCCGTACGATGTAAAAGAGAGAGCGCGCGCACGCACGGAGTTAAAAAGAGAAGGCGGGGGGTGCAAAAAAGCGAAACAAAATAATTCGCAACAAGAGGAGGGGAATATACAGAGAGATAGAGAAAGAGAAAAGAGAGAGAGAGAGAGAGAGACCAAAAAATGCAATCGTACTACACTTTCCTTTCTGCGCGTCTTTTGCCTCTTCGTCTCTATATACGAGCTTGCGGTCCTTCTTTCTCCCACTCTCGCTCGTTCCTTCGCCAGAAGAAGAAAGAAAACGCGAGTATTGAATATTCAAAACTTTCCGCGCAGAGGGAAAAAGAGAGAAAGAGGGGGAGCAAAAGTTTCTTGTCTGGAGCTGGCCAGAGGAAGCGCAGAGGCAAAGGAAGTTTCCTTCTCGCCACTCGTACCACGGATCGACTTTCCTCAGCGGAATTCTTCGCGCACAAGCGAGAGAGAAAGATTGCAGCGCGTGCGCGACGCGTATTCTCTTTTATTATCCTTTTCTGATTTTATTACTTTTTGAAAAGCATGCTTTTCTCAGAGTCGCAAACTGCTTTTCAGCCTCGGCTTGTCGCCCCTACTCGTCTATGTATATATATACGCCACGCTTGAAGTTGGTATCCTTTTTCCTTCGCGTACTGTTGTTTTGGGTGATCCTTTGACTAAACGCGTGTACCGAAGAAATGTTTGGATGAGTTTTCATATCTGCTATTGTTCTCTGATATTTACGTACATATATACAAGTTGGAAATATTATTATTTTGGTGTGTAAATGGGTGTAAATAAGGTAAGTGTACGTATTGAGAGGATAATAAAATGACTATAAGTGTGCGTGTGTGCTTTTGTATATGCGACTATAAAGGGTAACCTTGAGTAATTCATCAATATACTTAATTTTAAGTTTATTAGACATAAGTAGCAAAAAAAATGTAAAAAATATAATTTATAAATTATTTCGAAGGTTACCTAATTTTTTCATTTATAAAACAATTAATTCGTGAAGTTCATGAATTTAGCTGGAGAACATAAGTGTTCGGTTAGCTAGTTTTATTTTTAAAAATATAAAAATGAAAACAAAATTTTGCATCCTATGACTACATATATGTTTTTCTATGTTGAAGACGTAGACTTTTTTTTAATTTGTAAAAGTTACAAATAACACGATAATATAATATTTTAGTGCAAAATTAATATTATTAAATGATTTTACTAATTCGATTACTCATAGTCTATTTATAGCTATAATTTATTAACGAGGGCAATAACGAAACAAGTTGTTGGTTGAACTTAGTAATGGAGAGAGTTTCGAAAGGTTTAACCTCTCGTTATTAAGTAATGAGAGTATAAATTATATAGATCATACATGAATCATGTTAGAAGGCTACGACGTGATGTATCCCACGTTCCGAGAAAAACTATCAACCATTAAATTTTATGAAATATAATTCGCAGTACAAAAATAATTTTTTATTTTCTTATAAGCTAATTTAACATGTACATTAAAATTAATATGTTACTTAATGTAACTTAAAATACAATATTACGTTTAATATTTTCCCGATACCTGACTCTAAATACAAAAATTAAGTTTTCTGTATTAAGGCTATTTCAGACCGAATAACCACGAAATTAATCGAAGTTCATAAGTAGAGGGTGGTTTCTCACCCGCGGAATTTTTTTTTCACTTTGTTATTATAGAAATAATTTTCTTCATATAATAAAATATATAGAACACTCAATTTTATTTTCTCTTTTATCTATTAATTTTAAAGTTTCACCTTAAAAAAGTATGTTAAATATTCTTTGGGATAATTTAATTATATTTTTCGCGATATTGCACATTTCTGCATCACTGCGCTGATGAGCGTCTACTCTCAGTAACTCACACAGCAATGGAGAGCTACAATTTTAGATAAGTTCCCAATCACCAGAATTACAGTGAGATAATCACTGTAGTATAGTGATAAATACACCTTGGATTAGGAAATTGGAAGTCAATTTCTCGCCGATAAGTTAATTTTATTTTTATTTATAGCAATAACAAAAAAAAACATTATCTGATGGAAATATAACTATAGGTTGAATTAATGACGAGTATTTACCATACTGAATGTCAATTGAATAGAACAATTGTTAACTCACAATTAGTCATGGATTTCAGAAAGTAAACGAAGACAAAATTATTCCACGTAGAATTTCAGAATAATTGGATATGCATAAAAACTAATGCAGTCGGCGATAGAACTTATAATTCGGTATCTTCCGCACCGTAGCATTTATAAAGTAAATAAACCAGTTAGGTGCGATTTCTTTTTGACGCGTAGATTAAAACCGTTACTAAAAATTTTAATTGCTGATGCAGAGTTCATATTTTGAAATCACTCTTGCTATAATATTAAAAGAAGATTCTAAAGCCGTGTTTCCAAATAAAAATGCGAAAGGAAGATCAAAACGCACATTTTCTGTAGTAGATCTTAACCATGTGTGGCTTGATCTAATACGAACGATAGGAATAGTATACATATATTCCATAAATGACTGTGTTCTTCAATTTTACTTCAATTAATTCGCACTTTGATATTATATAACACGGTATCAATTAAATAAATGAAAGCATTCGAACAAATCTGAAGTAGTGATATAGAAGAGGACAATGAACTTAACAAAATGAATTTCGTTGAATGGAAACCGCGGTAAATAGAAAATCACCTTTTACACGACAGTAGAGATACATGTAAATGTAAACTACTTCGTACTCGTAATATTGAGAATATGATATTATAAAAAATCTTTTCGTTAAACTTCAAAAGTAACATTTTTTTTATCTTTAAACTTCGAAACATAACAATGAAGAATTATACAATGTTTTCTTCACGTCGTCAGATTTCGGCAAATTGTTGAAAAAACTTCTGTACCCCTTCCAGTCACTGAAAACAAAATCAGAACATTCCCCGAAACTCTAGAAATCACGAACCACGAAGACTACTTAGCTGTGAGCTCAATTACCGCTCGGACTCTGTGTGTGAGTATATATAGCGTGTGCTGCGAATACTGTCTCTGAACTGTCGACGAAGAAACGCCTCTCCTTGACCAAAACACTGACTCGGCCGCGCAGCATCCCACTGTTAGAGCAGCGCAACACAAAGTTATACTCGCGGCGAAATTTGCGGACGTTCCGTCGCGTCTTAGCGCAATTCGGCCCGAGGTTAATCGGATCGCTCATTATATAGTTTGTTCTAAAAGCAGTCGGCACGTGCAATGAAAGGAGAGAGACAGAGCAAAAGTTAGAAGTGTAGGTATACTGTATTGAGTTTCGTGGGTATAATATACAAACGATGTTATTTGATAACATGTGGTGCATGTAAAAAATAATATGTTGCTTATGAATTTTTAAATGTAATTTGTGGTAAAACTTATTTAAATTAGCGTTCTCCACATTTGCATATAATTTTGTAATAGGTGACCTTCAAATTAATTCTGTTACATTCCTATACATGATTTTAAAAAAGTTCATCAGATTCGTACAACTTCAAAATAGTAAAACAAAAAAATTCATTAAACAAAATCCAGAATTGTTAATCACAAGAGCTGACAAAGGTTGTAATAGATAAATCGATCTACCTGAAAAAAAAAACAGAAAAACTTTTTAAAGATAAAAAATATTATGAATTAGTAAAATCAAACCCCTTGCCTTCTCTAGAGAGAGAAACTACTGAAAAAATCAAATGGCGCAATAAAATCAATTTTTTAAACAACAAGAAAACCTCACATCCCATAGCACAAAAATATAATATATCTAAAGCATATGGACTCATTAAAATTCACAAAGAAGACTTTCCAGTTAGACCGATCATTTCTACATCAAATTCACCAATGAACTACCTTTCAAAATTATTTACAAAATTTCTAAAAGGAAACTTAAAAACACCGTTTTCTCATGTTGACAATAGCCTAAAACTAAAGGAAAAAATTGAAAATATACAAATTCCTCCTGACTATGAAATTATCAGCTTTGATGTAGTTAGCCTTTTCACTAATATTCCGAATGACCTTGTTTGTAAAGCATTGAAAAAAAGGTGGCTACAAATTCATAATGATATTAACATGACTTGCTCTAAATTTATTGATACAATTACTTTCATACTTAGGAATAATTATTTCCAATTTAATGAAAAGTTCTACAGACAAATTTTTTAATCAGCAATGGGGAATTCCATTAGCCCCATATTAGCTGATATCGTCATGGAGGATTTGGAATCAGAGTCTCTGAATAAATTAAATTTTAAACCCTTATTTTACTACCGTTACGTCGATGACATTTTGCTCTGTTTACCAAACAAGTACATACAACAGACTCTAGATATTTTTAATTCATATAATGAACATTTACAGTTTACTCTAGAATGAACTAAAAACAACAGCATACGTTTTTTGGACATTACATTGGTAATAAATAACAACAGAAATATGATTACCAATTGACACCAAAAACCTACATTTTCCGGCAGATACCTAAACTTTCACTCACACCATACTTTCAGTAATAAAATAGCCATTATCTACAGCCTAGTTGACAAATCAATCCATCTCTCTCACAAAACCTTCGATAAACAAAATTTAACATTTATTAAGTAATTATTAAAACAGAATGACTACCCAAACAACATAATAGACCTTTACATCAAAAAACGATTAAATAAACATCAACACAGTCATACAATAGTAGAAACTGTTAATAATAATAAGACAAAAGCTGTAATAAAACTACCCTTCGTAAAACAGTTAAAACAAGCTACAAAAAACTTTTTTGGTAAACAGAGCACTAATGTGATATTTAGCACAAGTAACAAACTAAATAACATAATTAAATTAGGTAAGGATGCGACAGAAAAAGAGACAAAGCGAATGTTATTTATAAAATTAACTGTAATGATTGTAACACATCCTATGTAGGGCACACAAACAGTAGAATTGGCGTTAGAATTAAAGAAGATAACAGAAAATACGACACAAAAATCAAAACTTCTCACTGTATACACACACATATACACACATCGAACAGTATCAACACACAATAGACTTTCAAAATTTCAAAATACTGGACACCGAAACCAATACAAGTAAATGACTACTTTCTAAAGCATTACACATACACACACAAAAAAATTACATGAACAGACAATATGAAATTAATAGATTCCCCAACGAATATTCTATGTTGATAAAAAATTTCGAATTATTATATTAATACACCGACAATTGACCAACCACAACAATATATGTATTAGGAGCACATGAGCGAGTACAAGAGATACACAACCTTTGTTTACTAATATGCAAAAATTAGACACACTTCGTAAGCACGTTATCTTAATAAAACATCAGCTGACATGAAACTGCCGTTCCTTCTGTTTGTTTTTATTTATTTATTTTGCCTTGAAACAAAAAACATTGACGTAGCGGTACTTATCCCGCACAGTTAAAAAATTGACTTAAAATTTGTGAAAATTTTGTGTAAATTATAATCGTTTGTAAGTAACATGGTCACTGTTTAAAGTTTATTTAAAATGTTATTGTAAAACGTCATTTATTGTATCTAGATCCTGAAGAAGAGCATAAATAAGAATACCAGAAACGTCGTCTAAATAAAACTCGTCTAAATTTATTTAACCATTAGCAGTTAAGGCCATTACCGTCACATCATATTAATTTCAAAATAGACTCTGGTTAAAAAAAATCATTTTTTAATTTTAATCATAAAATTTTTATTATAATAGAGGTAACTTTCGCTCTGTGCGAAATTATAAGGCTCTCTAGAATAGCAATTGTGCCTAAAAATATATATTGTTAATTAACATAACATTATGTAACTTTTTTATATGTAAGAATATCAAAATACTTTATGCATATTCTGTATTTAATGTGCGCCCTATAACCATCCTTCGAATCTCATTCGTTCCTGCTCCTATTTCATACAGCTTCGCGTCCCTCAAAAGCCGTCCAGTAGGGTAATCGTTGATGTACCCGTTACCTCCTAGAAAAGTAAAAGATACTTTTAACATTATTATCATTAAAGAAGTTTCTTAAGCCTCAATTTTTGTTGAATAATTGCCAAGAATTTTAATAGCATCGAGAGCCAATATGACAGCATTTTCGGAGCAATATAAAATTACAGCTGCACAGTTTTTGCTGCTAAAGTGACCAGCATCACAAGCTCTAGCGACTGAATAAAGATAGCTTCGGCTTGCACATAATTTTGTGTACAGCCATTTTTCCCTGAAAAAAAATGTGAATATATATGTACATTAGTGAAATTAATATTTGATGAAACTGAAAGTATTCATTTTCACAAGCTAATAAAATAACTAAATTATAAAAGCACTTGCTTGTATTAGCTGAAATTCGCCAATATTCTGACCAAATTGCTTCCTCGTATGCGCATACTCAAACGCGATGTCGCAGCACGCTTGCATTAATCTGCATAAAACAATTAGTCGATACATCATTAATTTTTTCAATAAAGAAGTAAAAACTATTTGCTCATATCACTAACCCTAATGGTCCGCCAGCTAAAACTAATCTTTCGAAATCCGAACCGCTCAAGAGTACATATACACCCTTATTTTCCTTGCCGAGTACGTTGGCGACTACAGATCATTAATTTTTCGATAAAGTGTGCTATATTATAATCAAGAAAATAAAATTTTATATACTTGTATATAAAAAAAATAACTGTCTCACCAGGAACTTTACAATCCTGAAAAATAAGTTCACACGTATTGGATCCCCTCATCCCTAATTTGTCCAACTTCTGTGCCGTTGAGAAACCCTCAAATTCCTTCTCAACGATAAAAGCCGTAACACCGTGCTGCTTCTTCGTTGCATTGAGATCGGTTTTAGCGTAAACGACCAGTACATCTGCGTCTGGACCGTTTGTGATCCAAAATTTGTGACCATTAAGTACATAATAGTCGCCCTGTTTCTCGGCCTTTAATTTCAACGAGACAACGTCGGATCCAGCTCCTGACTCTGACATCGCAAGGGCGCCCATATGTTCGCCACTGCATAGCTTTATTAAATTCAGAGTTTATGATTAATCTTTTTAAATATATTTGCTAGTTTATAATTTTATAAAATAGTAATAAGACTTTTAGTAAATAGTTGTGTTTCTGCTCCTCGGTACCGTTCCGATGAATTTGGTTGACGCAGAGGTTCGAGTGTGCGCCGAAACTGAGCGCAATGGATCCCGACGCTCTGCTCAGTTCTTCCTGTATAACAATGTGATCCAAGTATCCACCCCCAGTACCACCGTATTCTTCTTTCACAGTTATACCTAGTAATCCAAGTTTACCGAGTTTCTTCCAGAAATCCTAAGATAACGTAAATTCAATCAGTAGTAACAAATTTTTTTTTAGGTTTCTACGAAACATAAGCTGTGTGATTTTACATAAATATAATTCATCTTAAAAATTTTATATTAGAGGCCTTTTTATAAAACCTATTAAAATATATACGCCAAAGTTATAGTCTAGAGGATTTTTTAAACAACCCCTTGTTTCATATATAAAAGATATCATTATTACTGTTGCCAACGTTGTATTTTTCAATATTGTCAATTGCACACAGAAAAAGAAATCTTTATCTTAGAGGAATGAAATTAACTATTAACGAGTCGACATTTGGATATGGACAAATGAATATTTCTTAATAGTTAAAGACATTCATTAACCGTTAAGAAACCACTCGTTTAAAATGATTTCTTATATTAAATGCATGGTTCCTTAAGTATTAAAACGCATTCTTTGGTCTGCAAAATGGGAGGATAAAATCATATTCATTAACTATTGAGACATATTCCTTAATTATTAAGATATATGAATATGGCCAGTAAGAAAACAGATTATTTCTATTAATGACAGGGGAATTTAATACTGTAAATTAAGTTTTAATAATAATTAAATTTGCGATCATTCCAAATACTGGTATGTAGTATTTAAAAGCATAATTCGTTAATTATAACGATTTTTTTCTCTATGTATTCTTAGCGACTGCCCATAATAATACAAAAAATACAGTAGAAAAAGTAAAAAGGTATCAGAAAATAGTAAATGTTGATAAATCCACGTATATTTATATAATTTACTATATATAATAGGTTCAACATTCCTACCACGTTAATTAATAAACATATACACCTGTTGCTACATTACTACTATATAATTGTATTGTATTTACTTACACGAAGATCTTCAAAGTTATTTTTCTTGTCTATTTCAGCTGCTCTTGGAGCTAACTCTTTTTGCGCAAAATTGGAAACCAGATTTCGCAACTAAAATTTAACAATAAAAGAATATCCAGATAAGTAAGCAAGTCCTTAATTTTTCCCTCTATTCATCAACCTGCTCAGAGAAGCGCTCTAATTTATCAAAACGGACACAAAAGAATTATAGGCAAATCATAGAACATTAGAAAATTTGAGAGAGTTGTACTCTTCCCCTGCTCCATTCTTTATTTGTAATAACGTCATTCAATATTACGAGCTATATGACCGTTTAGTTAAACATCTAGAATGAACCCCCATCAGCTATACACCCGACGTAATCCCGTTTCCTTTTCCGATATCTTTAGTTGTTAGCGAGATGTGGGCAACAAAATTATTAAGAATTATAACGTTTTTTTCAGAAGATTTTACGCCAAAAAGGTATTAGATTACAATCAATTCTTCATAAGATGAGGGTACCGCAATTAATGCATTATAAAATATTAAATCTTCAAGTTATCACGATGTCTGTGTATACCTTTATTAAAAACATTGTGATTATGATGTTAGCATTTCTTTAAGACCCTTTACTCACATTGAGTATGTAACCAATGGAGAATAAGGAATTCTAAATGTTTCACTACAAAGCTTCAAATTTTGTTATAATATATAATACGTCACTGCAAATGGGGATAGGAGAAGGGGGAGCTAAAACTCTCCCGGATTTTCTAGAAAGTTCCATGATTTACCTGTAATTCTCTCCTGTCTGTTTTAACTAATTAGAGTACTTTTCCGAGCAGGTGGGCGAGTGGTAAGGCGAATAAGAACTCCCTTACTTAGCTACTAAAAATACAAAAATTTATTATTACTATCTAAATAATCATCAAGATTATCGGATAAACAAAACGCATGTTGCTAACCTCTTTCTGCTCGTCGCTCAAACCAAAGATGTTCTCGTCGATCGAATAGTACTGAGACGACAACCTACGATTGCACGAGCTAACTGCCAGTGACGAACTCGAGAAAATTACTTTTTCCAGCTGCTGTTGCCGACTCGTAACGAGCCCGACGACACCTCTTCGGAGTACGAAACTGCTCATGTTTCGTCTTTTTTTTTTGTCGCGAAATTAAATTGTGCACAGTTACTTTAACTTGTCACCCCCGCTAGTAGAGCATACACAACTTTTCTCTTAACTCTGTGTGCGTGCAGCACACTACCAAGCAACTAACCGATTGTGCTTAAAAGAAACTCCCTTTTTTATGAAAAAATTAAAGAGAAGATGCAAACCTTGTTGAAAAAATATAATTATGAAACGTATAATTTATTAAAAATGAAAAATATTTATAAAAAATACAAGGATAGAAATACGCGAAGTAAGAAGCACAAACATTGGCGTTAAAGAAGTATAATGGAACAAAATACAATGAAGAATCGCTTTGTCTTAAACGAAATAACTTGGTGACGCCGTGTAGATTAGCTGTTTATCGTATGACCGCCGCGTACAAGTATATCATTTCGCTGTGCGCAGTAAGTTTAAGGGGATAATCTCAAACAACATTCAGAAATATTTGCATAAGTCGATCAAAAATTTGCATATCCCGTTTTTCATGATATTTCGTATTTGCAAAAGAAAAAACGATTATCGACAATACACACGTCAATATAATGTTTATACCGGTTTTAATATAGAATCTCATCCCCAGAATTTAATGGAACGCAATTAATAATATTGATAGGAAATACTTTTTATTCCTTAATAACCGTAAATTGATCTGTAAATACTTCAGCTTCTTTATCGCCTGTGAAAACATTGCATTTCAATAACTTATCAGTTGAATTTTTAAATTTTCAAACAAATTTAGTATGTACAAAAAAAAACAAATACGTAGTTTCCTCCGAATAATTTATTGATTGCTTTTGTTAAATTTGAATATCAAAAATTAATTTATCACAATAAAATTTTACTTACAAATTTTTGCAAAAGTTCAAGAAATCGTTGAATCACAAAAGAAAGTAAATGTAATTTAATTTATAATGAAATGAATTTATTATTTAAAATTTTTATAGACAGTTGTCATTATACAAAACTATCTAATTTTTTAGCCTTCAATATATCTTGGGTCGTAACGGTCAGATTCTTTTGGGCCAATTTTTTCTAAAGTAATTTTTTTATCTCTAAAAATTTTAACCAATGTGACGAACAGAAAATCCTTTTGAGTGAGTTTATTAGTGATTTAATAAGAAATCGAGATATTTTTATAGATTCTCGTGTTTATGAATTTATTAATTGCGAAGCGAGTAAATATCTCAATCTCTGTAATTATATGTGTCTTTACAAAACTAGAGTTTGTATTAACTTTGAATTTGTCAGGATGATACCACTTTTACTATGTAAAGGAAATATAGAGAAATCTAAGATATATGAACATTATTTGCTTAGGCATTTATCTCTCTATATCTTTCGATCGGAGAGCTCTCAAGTTGAGCGTAGGCTGAACTTTTCTCTTACCCAAGGAAGATAGAAATAAGGAAAAGAAATAATATCATCAATTTCTTTATATTTATTAATTACCTCTTCCTTTATAGTTTTGACGGCCCTTCCTGTTGATAAAAAACCATGGATGTACAATATATGTTTTCGTACTTTTTACAAGTTAACTTTTATTAATTTTATTTCTTTATTCTTCTTGTCGTTACAATATCGACTATAATTCTAATAAGCTCTCTATCGCGGAGTATAGCGGTCCTAATTTCTCAAGCGTCGGCACCTGGCACGGACGAGCGGCTGTCTCCATCAGAGACAGCAGAACTGAGCGATGATTGCCGTGCGCCCTTGCTATTTAAAGGAAAAATTTAGGTGAACTCTCTCCTACTCTTGACAAAAATTACGCAGTTATAGGTGTAGTTAATTTTATTGATACAATTATAAATCTTTACATTAGGTGAGACTTCGCAGCGGAAACGTGTGAAAAACAGTTTGTGATTTTAAGACTAGAGTCAACTATTCTATTTTATTATACTAATGCTTGATCTTCGCGAACATTACATATGAGAGTGCGTCTAATAGTTTTGTACATAACTATAGTATTTATTTCGGAGGAGCGTTTCGTTACAATGTTCATACTAGAGGTGATCGCTTATCTTATATGCTGGCGTGATTAATTTATTTCGTTTACCTAGCGCGCGGTCCCTATACCTGCTGCTTTGATTTCCGGAGTGCTCGGCGGTTTTGTAGATATAAAATTTTTATGTGAATTTTGGTTGTCATATAAGTAGATTAATTATATTAAATTTTTCGGTAATTGAAAATAAAATATAACAAAGAAGATTTAAACGTTACACAAAATATAGTATTTAATAAGGATAATAAGTCATTAAACTTTGTAACCATTGTGTTTAAATACAAGATAGATTTCATCAAAGATAAGCAAATATCTCCAATCTTCAATTTCTTACTCATTTCAAACAATTATGTATCATCGATTTACTTTATTATTATAAAGACTATCGTTGTAAAGTTATACACCAGAAAATCTCTTTTTCTTTGTAGAGAGTGCTTATTAAAAAATACGTAGAAATACTAAATGCAACATATACTTGCTGTTTTTTTTTAAAGCTTTTTTATCCAGTAAGATCATACATGTTTTTCTAGATTCTTTGTAGAGGTATAATCTCCAGGCAACGTCCTCAAAGACTATTTATATTCGTAAACCATACAGTACTTCAGTACAAACAAATTAGCATACTAATTAAAAGCTCACACTCAGCATCCAGTCTCCTCTAGACTAAAAAAGATCGTCAAACCAAGACAAAACAACCTAATCAACATCCGCACGTTCAGCCTTGTTTATATACTTTCGAATTTCCTTAATTTCAGCCGCGTCTTAACTCGCGCGCAGGCTTTACAACATCTATACGCGCGCTCCTATATAAACGGGCAGAAACGCCGAAAAGTCACGCAGCACAAACAGCGCTGAGCGAGTAGCTTGCGCTCAAGAGAGAGAGAGAGAGAGAGAGAGAAAGAGGTATATAGAGCTTGTACACGCGTCCTCGTCGTAATTCAGCGGTGCATTCTTGACATCAAAGCATGTCTACTGCCGTACGCCCTCCGCCCATACTCATACCGAGCGCCTGCTTCTCTGTCTCCCTCGCGACGCGCGCTGCATTTATGTTAACACACTCGCCTGGCATTTATCTAGCTGTGATGCTGCTGCTGCTGCTGTTGCTCTTGCTGCAGGATGACGGACGCTTTGCGAGCAAGCGCACACGTATGTACGTATTATTGGGATGTATGTGTACATATTGGGTAGCAAGGTGAGCATCATGTGGTTCTGTGTCGTTTTGAAACATGACGAGGTGAATATATGTGACGTGATTGTGAAGTGGCGACTTGAAGAGTGGAATTGTATATAATGGATGGAGATGTGGACTGTTGTTAAATAAGATATATATATTTATTGTCAGTATTTTTTAGGAAAGGATGGCGAACTGAATTTAATTCGAGCGAATACAATTTATTTCTCAAATATACTGAACTACTCGATCATTCACAATTGAATGATTTTAATAAGGCATATGGCATGATAGAAACAATTTTTTTAAATTTGAAAGTTTGCCAAATACCGTCCGACTTTGTTGAAATAGATTGATTTAAATCGATTAGTTTAATCACGTTTATTTTGTTTGAATAGTTTGATTGTGTAGAAGTAGTTCGTATTAAGTAGAGCTTTTCAGAGTATCGAGTATTCGCCCCAAATGCAAACAAATAGTTCGATACTGTTACACCCTTCAATCGAGTATTCATAGACATTTAGTATTTGTATCTCTTATGAGAACTAGAATTGATCAGTTAAATTTATAATATACGATCATTACGCAATCAACGTCTTTTTGTATTACGAAGAATCTTTCTAATCATGACGCCAATCTAATAGTAAATCAATTTTGATTGATTTTAATTATTGCTTACTAATGGAGAAACTGTCAGCAAATATGTATGGTATCTTTCATGCTTAATTAGTACATTATACTTTTGCTTTGAAAAATTAATTCAGCAGACTAATTACCGCATATTTGTTAACGCATTGAACACAGAAGTAATATTTACAAAACTTTCATAGAGACATATATAAATCAAAAAATGACAATATATTGTTTTTAAAATAAATATTTTAACAACTACTGGAATAAAAAACTAATTTAAATATTATATTTTTTTGCAGATTTTTATGTACAAAAGTATATCTAATACAAAAGAATTTATTATCATTTGTTAATTTATAATGTATATGAGCATGATGATATATGTACATTATCTTTGGAATTGCGCAAATTTCTCATTATAAAACTACATTTAACCACAATCAAGTTAGCATTCTAAGCGACTAAATTAACAAGCTATCACATTGTCGTATCTTCCTCAATTTTTGTCATTTCTTTAATTCAAGGAAAACAGGTATCCATTGACATTACGATAAATCTTGCGTGATTTGAATACGAAGAGGTGATTTCCTTACTTCATCGCAAAAATTACGTTTCGAATTGAGCTATAAGAAAAAACAATGTATCGCAATAACACTGTATGTTACGTACAACTATTCTTCGAACTTGATGAAATTGAAAATCACGCGCAACGTTTAATCTTAATTTTGTACTATTCTAGTTTTCTCTCTATACACTTGTCCTGTACTCGCGTGCGACAAACAAGTGTTTTATTTGAACCGATTCCCGCAAAATTTCAACAAAGCCAAGAAACTTCGAAAGCTCGGCAATTCTTGTGAGGAGGTAACTCAATTCTCGAGCAAGTGGCAGGAGAGGAAGAGAAAAAAAAACACGAGACGCGTCTCGGTAAAACTCTCTGAAATTCGTCGCGTAATCTCTTTGACTCCTCTCTCTCTCTCTCTCTCTCTCTCTCTCTTTCTCCTTCTCTTTCTATCTCTTTCTCACTTTCCTCCACTTTATTTACTTTTTTTCACCTCTATCTTTCATTTTCACTTTGTAGTCGCTCAACCTCCGAACTTCCTTCGTTGCACCCGACTCGCTTGCTTTCTGTGTTTTATGTTACCTTCCCTCTCTCTACGCTTGTCTCCTCTTTCCTTTTCACTTCACCGCTTCTCTTTCTCCTCAATCTTTTCCTATTTTAATCTCTTTTACACCTTTTAATTTTGTTATCTCCCTTTATAGGTAGCATCTAGCCTTGCTCAGTTTCTTGGAAGTAGCTATATTATGACTTTTTCAACTCGCTGGAAATTCGACGATTCATGGGGTTAATTATTATCTATTCAAAAGATTTACTATCACCACGCGAAAGGTCATAAATTTGATATGTATTAGTAAAAAAATGCGAAAAATGTTAAAAACAAGATTTTTCCGTATTTATAGTTAATATATGTTATACAAATGTTAAAACCTTTTATTTAAGCAAATGATTCTTCAACCTTGTTAATATTCACGGAAAATTGTTGGCTTCGATTAACATCGATGGATATACTATAATAAATTTTTAAAGTACAACCGAAAAACAACTTTGCCGTCATAAAAATTTAAACACCGGGTTACTGAAATTCTAACAGAAAATAAATATTTCAGTATAACTATAATCTAGTTCGTATCCATCCGATTTCCATCATTTTATTTACATAGCCTTATTCTCGTACATTTTTAGACTTTTTCCTCTTCGAGTTACAATCTCCTTTCGCAGCATTCCTTACTCCCGCATAAGCTTTTACAAGCGACAAGCGAGTTAATTCGAAAAAAGATCTCGAAAAGCTCCTCGTCGTCGTTATATACGTTGCCTATATATACATCTATCAGCCATGTTACGCGTACATACATATACACACGACATATACACGTGTGCGCATCTCGACTGTGCAAACTCGCATGGAACGGCTCGCCGGATTCGCGGAATTACGCAGTTAGGCGCGAAACGCGATAAACCCAGTCGGCGTTGTCGGTAAATTCGCGCGTGTACTTAAAAAATATACCTAAATCGCTGCTGCTGCTGCTGCTGCTCGACGCGAGCTACTTTTTTCCCCTTGCGCCGTATTTACGCAAATCAGCCACGAAAATCACGCGAGCGCAAGAAATTTTCGTTTACATAAATAAATGTACCTTCAAATCCTCGTCGTTCCGCGTGTGAAAGGCGCTGGTGATTCCTTCAATTTCTAGATCTCGAAGGTTCTTCCGGATTGGTTAGGCTGTATAAGAAGTTGATTTACAGGAAAAATAAAATTTTGTACGGAGGGGCTGGTAAAAATTAGACTTGCTTTGATTTACAGGTGAAATTTTTTGGGAGAAATTTGGTAATAGACTTTTTTTTTGTTTTTAAGTGAATGATTCGAAATTTAAATTTAGTAATAATTTTGATATCTTATAGATGCCATTTTAAGTTATCTGGAAACTATTTATTTTACATCGCCTACCAAATATCTGCAGATAAATCGTGCTATCACTATATTATAATTTATTGCATAGATTGTTCCGCGAAATGAAAGGAAAAATTCTCACGTTTACCTAACGCGCCACATTGAAATTTTTTTTCATATGTTCCTAGTACTTAGTGTTGTGAATCGATTCCAAAAATATGTTATGATATATATTTTATGATAGAAGTTTAAAATTTTTCGTGTTTGTGTATATTCAGCCGGTGCATCACCTTTGCACCTCCTGAGCGATAAGTTCCGGTTGGATTTTCGTGTCCACAATTTTTTTTATACGTTTCTAGCAGCGTTATATAAATCGATTCCAAATATAAATTTTGCCTAAGCTCATAAACTTTCAAGACTGGAATTTTTTAGCCTGATTTTTCTCCTAATTTTAATTCCGAGTTTGATTGTTTGAAATTTTGGAATTTTCATTCACTGTGAATGATTGAAACTTGAAACACATAAGAATTCGAATTTAAAATACTATCAACAATTTAAGAATGAATTTCTAATGTGATTAATTAAATTTTGGATCCGATGTAATTTAAAATTTTTGTATATAGAAATTATTAAATATATGATTCGTACGTAGGAAGCCTATAATTAATTAATGTTCATCGATCAAAAGGTTCCGTATATATGAAAAATAAAAATAATGTTGTAATATATAAAGTGTCAATAGGGATGATACACAATCTTAATTTAAATAAAAAAGCTCGGCATGTCAATAAATTTTCTGAATTATGTATTAAACTATAGAGTATTACTCAAGAAATACGAATTTGATGAAACAATAAATTGTACAGTCAGAGTCACCATCTACATCAAAACTAAACGCCAGTCAAAATAGGTTTCTTCGTTATTTTCAAAATAAGGATCGAAATAAATGAAATAGACGTATTATTAAGAGTTAAGTTTATTTGGTCTAAAAAGTCAATTAATAATAATTGAAATATAGTCATTATTAGAAAATAACGTAAATTTATTAAATATAAGAACAGAAAAAAAACAATGTTGTTTATATTATTGGCCGTCAAACTTTATTTTTCTATACTTCTTCAAAATACTCAACCAATAATACAAATTGATCATTTTTGCACATTTTGCACATTTCTGTTGCAATAGAATTTTTCATGTCGTAAAACTGATTGGCCGTCCGTGAAACGCTTGTTACATTTTGGGCACTGCACGACCAATTTGTCTTCATGATGGGCCTCAAGGTGTAAATATATCCTACTTTGATAGTGGCTTTGTGTATAAACAATAGTCGCATTCAATCATTGGTTCCGTACCGCAAATCTCTTGATGTCGTCTCAGAGTTTTCCGATTTTTAAATCCTTTATTACACTTGCTGCATTTGCAAGGAAGACCACTTACTACAAATTCATCGGAATGTTTTTGTCTAATGTGAAACAAAACATCTTTGCGACGTCGATAGGAGTTTTCACATTTTCCACAATGATAAACAAATTGGCTGTTACAGGTCGGGCAACTGGTCTGACATAATACTTCGGGTTCGATTTTTTGACAGCTGAGACAATGAGTTTTAAGGTATTTTTTTATAAATCCCTCTGTAAAAAGAGTATTTAATTTAGTCAATGAGCTAGTAAATAATCACAGCATTAAATAATTTCAGATGATTGAATCAATAGGTGACTAAATTTTCAGTACGAAACGACATAATGTTCGATAAGACTTTGTTTATAAAGTAATTAATGATACTTACTTCGATTATTTTTACTTCCCATCAATTTTATTGTACTTGGTGATTTCGTTGTAGATTTTACAGCTCGGCATTCTTTTGGATTATCTTGATCTTTTAATAAAAGATTATCTTCATTTTCAGTTTCTAAAAAGTGTAATTATCTTTTTAAACAAATGAAAAAAAATGAATAAAAAGTTTTTCAATAAAATAATAAAAATTCATGAAGTACTAATGGTTGTAACTTACTGGAGGTAGCCTTCATGTCAAATAGTAAAGAGCCTTCATCACTATCATTAGCATCATTCTTCACTAACTCATGACCTGAAATGGCGAACAATAATATGAACGTAAACAAACAAAATTATTTTTATTATACTAGTTCCTCATGATTCCATTCTAAACTAGAAGTTTGTCCCTTATATTAGAATGTCTATTAATTGTTACAATTAATATATATAAACAACGTTTTTTTCAGTTGTAGTGACATCAACAAAAACTGTATGTTTGTTAACAAACGGCATTAACATTTGACGAATTTAAACATATATTTTAATATGAACATATAAATAAATATTCATCAATAGTTAAATTGAAGGGTACCATAGTCCTGCTATTACCGACCGAGAAAATGTCACTGTTTCATGGCTATATATAAAAATTAATGTATTGAATTACGCAAAATCAAGAGTGCACTGCTCTAAGTTTTGAATCATTCTACAATTCTAAAAAAGCTTCCTCACTCTTAATTTTGCGTAATTCAATACATTAATCTTTATATAGCAATGAAACAGTGACATTTACTTAGTATGTAACAGTAGGACTATGACGCCCTGTTAAATAAGTACGCAGTAATGCGATAGATTACCTAAGTAAATATCGTTTTAAAAGTGAATTTACTAAAACACTCTTTCGAATTTTTTCCCCGTATTTATGTTAATAACTTTTATTGTATTATTTTATTGCTCTTACGCTAGTTATAGTTTTTGAAATACTTTACGGACACATCGTGCCAATGAATGTAATATCAAGCTGTTGAATATTTATTTAATAAATAATAGACTACCGGTCTTAATAAATTTTCAAGGCACAATTTTTCAATATCACCATTTTCTGTGTGTATATATATCTGTCGCTCCAAGACATAATCATATGACTCTACTATTTTTTGAAAATCGGGAAAACCTCCGATTTTGTACCTTCAAATAGACCTTTTTCATTCAACACTATCAACCGTAGCTAAAATTTCATCCTAAAGGTACAATATACCCAAGACTTAACCAGATAAATCATTTTTCAAATTTTGTGCGCGACATAACAAGATAAGTTTATCATTTTAGGTTTATAGTAAGATTTATTTTATTCATTCTAGTTGAATATGAATGTGATAAATCTTATATATTTATCTGTTTATTAAAAAAATTCATATGCACTTATAAAAATTAAAATAATATATTATTGTAATAAAATATAATATATTCAAATATTATTATTATTATCAAGTATGAAAATTTAAAAATTTTACAATATTAAACTGCGCTGATTAAGTAATAAAAAGTTGTTAAACAATTGCTAATTTTGTAATTTATTGATTCGTTTCATAGCTGAATTAATAAATATACACGAAAATGTGACAATATGGTTAACCTACTCATATCACCGTGTATGTTTTGAATTTGTCAAGTGACTACAGTACACATCAGTTTAAAAATTAAAATCCTTTTTTCTAAGAAACTTGAAAAATTTACTCATGTGTTTATGTCTTAATGTCACAGATATATAAGTTACAACATATACTTTAAGAAAATAAATATAAAATTTCAAATAGTTTAGAACGAACATGCAGCCAGTATTATAGTAACTCACTAGTGTTTTCTTCACTTGTTTTTGTTTTCATTTCTGTCATGTTTTATCTTGTCAGGATATTCCTTGAACTTGTATCGCACCTACTTATTAACTAAAACAGTATATAGGTATTTATATACACCTTTAAGAAAAATAAAATCTTCAGCTGAAGGACACTGTTATACAGACAGACACTTACAAAGTATAAACATATACACTTAAGGTTAGCTATAGGATTATACACACAGCTAGAAAGATATAGTTTCTATACAATGTCAGACACGATTTATATACATGAATGTAGCGCGAAATTTCTACTTTATGACTAATTTATACTTTATTTAGACCTTTTAGCACATCTTTCGTACGTATTCTCACTAAGTTTTATACGTCTCACTAAACTATACTGATATCGATAGCACAGATCTAACCTTATTAATTCATAAAATTCAATTCACCAAGTTTAATTACTGAAATGTAGATGTTTCGTGTGGCTAACCATTATACATACTATCTCTGCAGATTATTAAACTAAATATCCGCGAACGCCCGCGTATTACAAGCTTGCACTTTCTGTCAGGCAGAAATAGCTCACTATCGCCCGATGAGGTGCGCACTTCACGATGTTTGGTAATTAAGGCCACGAATGTCAGCGCGACCAATTCGTATTAAAAATGGCGTATTAAAAATGAAAACAGAGTTGTGATGCACAAAATAAACTAGGTTATATCTTATTTCGTGGTACTCAGATTGAAGAAAATTATTGAAATTTATATAAATAGTAAAAGAGTGAATTTGTATATAAATTATTAAAACAACATTTATTCGATTTTTATATAATTTAATAGTATCTCAAAAAATAAACATGCATGCAGGCGCATATCAAATATTTTAAATTTTGTTCAACAGATCGTTCTGGTCTATAAGGCTAATATTGGCAGTCCCTTATTACTTATTTTAAAGTTTAATGTATCAGTAAAATTAAAAGATAGGATATTTGGAATGAGGTATGAAATGTTAATTAAATTTTCATAGTACCCATTAACTCTGAATTCTGAAAACAAAAAATAAAAAACAAGAAATAATAAAAAAATGAACGAAATAACGATTAATCTTATAATAACTACTTTATTAAATTAAGGAGGTTCCTCCAACTTTGCATTTATTTGGAAAGTGTTTGAAATTTTCGTCACACGTAAGTGACATCATTATCTATATGATATCCTCAGAAAAAAGAGCCTAGCTTCATCGTTATTAATATATTAAACGGCAAAGTTGAACCTTTTAACACGGTGTTTTACGAGACTGCGTACGCCTGAATGACCGTTACAGTCTATAACTTCGAAGATATATTTGGCGATTGTCTGAAAAACTAATATGTTATTATGATTAATAATTATAATATCATATTAGAAATTCAGAGATCCTAGCTTCACCGTTTTTAAGATATTGTAGTTGAAAGTGGCAATTTTAGGAGTCAGCGCGCATAGAGCTCTGCTGGAGTAGTGGGGTAACACACTGCGTGCTCACAGACGGTACGGAGCTATGCTATTGTAAAATACTCCAGTTATTAATTATTAATCTAGTTTATTAATTTATAATCAAAGATCGTTTTGCATGTGTAAT